>JAKTRO010000011.1:0-163350 GCA_030579755.1 Entelexis gropengiesseri | reverse complement strand
GTCGCGGGCCCGGCGGCGCCGCAGCCGATGCGCATGCTGCAGCCGCCAACCGCGGGCCGCACCCGCTCCGAGTCGATGAACGCCCTCGGCCCGGGCTCGCTGCCGGCGTTCTCGCCGTACAGCATCTGGCACTCGCACCCGTCGTCGACCAACGTGGGCTCGGTGGGCTCGCTCGGGTCCACGGGCTCCGCCGCGTCGGCAAGCCCACCCCCGGGCCCGATCCACTCGTCGTCGAGCGACGGCTCGCCGGACGCCACGCTCGTGAACGACCCGATGATGCTGTTCTCAAGCGAGCTCAGCAAGTCGGCGAACCCGCATCGCATCCGCTCCTACACGCTGGACGGCCAGGTCGACTGGACGCTCCCGCAGCCGCCGCAATTCGCGGCAAGGCCGCCGCCGCCGCGGCCCCGCGCGCAGACCCTGTTCGGCGGCGCAAACCCGCAGCAGCAGGTCGCGCTCGGCAGGTTCGGCAAGGCCCACCAGCTGCTGCACGAGCAGCCCCTCGACGGCTACGTCGTCCAGCTCGGCGACTTCAGCCCAACCCCGACTCCGGCGCTGTGGGTCTCAAACGTGCCCATGCAGGCCACTCCGTACTCGCTGCACACGCTGTTCGGGAGCTTTGGGCGGCTGGAGACCGCCCGCATCATCCCGGCCCAGCGCAGCGCCTACATAGCGTTCACCAGCACCGCCCATGCAATCGAGGCGCAAGCAACCACCAACGGCGCAGAGCTGTACACCGGGAACGGGCCGAGTCAGGTCGCATTTGCTAAGGTCGTGTCGTCGTCCTCGGCCACCGCCTCTGCATCGGCTGCTGCAGCTGCTGCCGCCACCGTTACAGCGCCCCATCCGCACCTGTCGGCCTCGTCTACGTCGGCCTCGTCGTCGGTGCCCGGGCCCGCGCCGGCCCCCACTTCCGGGCCGCCTCCATCGTCGTCCCCGCACCCGCTGTCTGTGGCATATATCCTGCAGGCCTTGCATGCGGACGCTACTGAAATCAGCGGGGATATTGCCCTTCTCCAGCGCTCAAGCAGTAGTGAGTTCAACAAGCCGATCACGCCGCTCAGTGAGCTGTTCGCTGCAGACCCCGAGCTCAAGGACCGCGCATACTCTGCAGCAGTGCTGCGGGACCTCAGGCGCCGCCCAGAGGCCCTGTCCCAGAAGGAGGTGCACGATCTCGCTTTGGACATGATGCATGAACTGCCGGCCCTTGCATCCGACTACATTGGCAACACGGTTGTCCAGTTCATCTTCGAGCGCAGCGCGCCTTACGTACGTGACATGATGCTCCGGCGCCTGGTTGGGGTGTTCGCGGCCACAGGCATGCACAAGAATGGAACCTGGGCCGTGCAAAAGATGATCGACCTTGCTGCCGGCGCGCGTCAGTACTGGCTGATCGAGCAGGCGATCAAGCCCCATCTCGTAGCCCTCTTGCTGGACCAGTTCGGAAACTATGTTGTCCAGGGCTGCCTAAAATTCGGCGCGCCCTTTAGCGACTTTGTCTACAGCGGTATCGCATCCTCGCTGGCTCAAATCGCTCCTTCGCGCTTCGGCGCTCGAGCAATCAGAGCCGTGCTCGAATCTGATCACTCCGGTATCAGACATCAGCGTCTTGTTGCCACGGTGATCGTGCAGCAAATAACCGTGCTGACCGCGAACCCCAACGGCAACCTGCTAGTGGTTTGGCTCTTGGACAACTTCGGGCGCTCGGAGGATGTCAACGTGACCCGAGCAATGCATGCGAAAACCCATGCTCTGGTCGCTGCCCAGCTCATCCCGAAGCACCTCGTTCAGATGTGCACCTCCAAGCTCGGCGCCAACATTGTCCTCAAGCTCGCGTCGGGCTCTTCTGCCCAACGCGTTTACGATGCTCTGCTTGAGCCGCTCTCAGATCGAGTGCCGCCCACCCTCCAGCAGCTGCTTGAGGATGAATCCGGGCAAGGAGCCACTTTTGTCTACCGCCTTCTCACGACCACGCTGCCATCGAGCTCGGTTGAGCGGCAGGTTGCGGTGAACAAGGTACGAATGTGCTTGCTGCAGCCTGGAGCCCGTATCCCACAGCACAAAAGGCTTCTTGAAGAAGTCGGGCTGGCCGTTCTGCTTCCAGAACCCGAGCTCTCTCTCGCCCCGGGCACCCCACCCATCTCTAGCTCGGTGGAATAGCTCGGGCCGACCGAAAATGGCTCAGCCTCTGCCGATCCCCGCAGTTTTCATAGCATTCGTATTGAGCTCATAGACATTCTAGACGCATATCGCATTGTAGTTGCATATGGCATTCTAGACGCTCCCGGGCTAAAAAGCTACCTGAGAATGCTCAGGTCATTAAATTTTGATAACATCGCTGAAAAACATCTGTGAAATTGGCCACCGAATGGTTGTTGCCTCAGTTAAGCTATCTCTGTATTTTGTTCTCATTTGGGTTAAGATAATTCTTGAAAGATATCATTCGTTTACTCGCTTTCTTCTTCGCTACTACTCGCCTGCTCGAGCCAATCTATGAACGGTTTTGCTGCCTTGCGCACTTTCTTGGAAACAGGCTTGGGAACATAGCGCTGGCTCGCTTTGGTGCCCCAGCGCAGCGCAACATCCTCGCTGATAATATCAGCATCGTAAAGCTTGAAAAGAACGTTAGGCACCTCCTTGATCAGCTCGGGGTGCTCAAGGCCAATCAGCCGCTCGAGCCCACCAAGCAGCGCCTTCTCGTGCTTGTCAGACGTAACAATCTTGGAGAGAAGACCTTGGTGCTCCGGGAGCTCCTTCACCAGATCCGTGGTGAACAGCGCCTGGCCAAGCACCTGCACAGCCTTGGGGCTCGACACAATACTGAGCTCAGTCATGCGCTTGAAAATCTCAACATCGCTAGGCTTCTCCTCCAGCACCCACTCGCCGAACTCCTCATAAACCGCTTCGTCACTGTTGTCGCCGTCATCCAGCGACAGCGACGCCATGGTGTTTTCCGCCTGCTTCTGACGTCTTCGAACCGCCTCCTCGCTCACGTCTGCGGACCACTCCTCGTCCTCGTCATTTGTGTCCCGCATTGCCGGAAGCACTGCCGCCTCCGCGTTGATCTTGCGAGACAGCGTGCTGCTGTCACGCTCCTCCTGCTGGCTCTCGCTCGGCTCCTCGGCAGTGCCGGTGCTGGCGCCGGCGTTGGCCATGCCCCGCTTCTTCGACTTCGACGTGGCAGGCGGGTTCTTGACAATAAAGCTTGTGAGCTTGTGCTGCGGATCCACCATCGACTTGACACCGCACGCCTTGCAGTCCTTCTCAACCGTGCCGTTCTTGTGAATCACGAAGTCCGTCTCCGGGTTCTTGCAGCTGCCGCACAGCACAAACTTCGAGATAAACCCATCCAGGGTGTCCTGCAGCTTGCCGCTGTCGTGTATACCATTGACAAGGTACCGGTCTGTCTCCTCGTTAATACTTGTTTGGGCACCAAGCTCAAACCCGAAGTATTTGATAATGTACGAGGGCGGGCGGTTCAGCGCGCGTGCCACGTCGCTAGTGTTCATTACGGCTGTCTTCACACCATTACCGCGGCCCTCAACTTTGGAGAGGATGGGCGGCATTTTGTAACGGTAGAACGGGTCATCGTTATCTCTGCGAATATTGATCGACATGGTGCCTATACAAAGGGTTCTTTCGGACGCAGCGCCGTGTGGAAGATAGTTACTCTAAAATTTCAGTCTACCGCGGATAGAGTCCATATCACGCGTCGATGACATGAAGATTACTCATGGCACGCTCCGCCTGTGCTGAAAGCACGGTAGATAGCTAGCATGCAGGCCGGTGGCGGTAATAGGCGAGGAGTTTAAAGCATTCAGATTATTTGCAGCGTAGCTTCAATAAACCGCCGCCGATTACTAGGTTCGAAAGGGACGCTCACTTTTCAAATTCAAATGCTCGATTGTTTACAAACACCGACCCCGCATGATTACACAAACGCTCATAAGGCGAGACCTTGACGAAAAGCCGCCCATGTCCTGTACAACATTGTAGCGTGTATTTTGAATGAACCCACAAACTCTGGTGCTCGGCTCACTTTGTGCTCGCCGAGCGCGCACTTCGAGCGCGATGGTGTGACACGTGATGTATTGGAGAGAGAGGCGAGCTCGAACTGGAGCGCGCCTCCCCAATTATTGAGGCGTCGTTGATTATCGCTGAGCACCTCGGCACACCTTGGGGTGGAAAGGCATGACCCATCTTTACAATGGAGTCGGAAATGGAGACTGATACTCCTGAAATTGTTGAGGCTGCCGATGCCCCTGATGCTGCTGATGTTGTTGATCTCCCTGATGTTTCAGAGAAGCCTCGTACGAAAAGAAGAGGCCCATACATGGTGGTCGCGAAGTTAGAAGACGTGCCTGTAAACTGGGCCCGGAAGCCGCATGCCTCCGACCGCATCCCGATTCCAAGTACTGAGAACCTGATCGTGAGTGAGGATCGCACCCGAATTGATTTAGAGGACCAGAGCTCCTACGCTGTGAATGAATTCGTTTATGTGGAGGACCCCGCTGATCCGCCTCCGGCCCATCGTGACGATATCGACTACGGCTTGCCGAAGGCGTACAGAATTGCGCGGATTATGGCGTTTGATGGCCCAGCTGGAGCGCTCGAGGTTAAGGTCAATTGGTTTTACAGGCCTAGTGAGCTGATGCACAGAAGCCATGATTCTCGCGAGCTGTACGCTTCTTTCGTCACGGGCGTGTGCAGCGTGGTGGACTTCCGAGGCAAATGCACGGTCTCGAACCGCTTAGATCAACGGAACCTAGCTCGATACTGCGAGAAGCCATCACGCTTCTGGTTCTCTAAGCTGTTCCACCATATCACTCGGCGAGTTTTTGATGTCTTGCCGCTCGCGGCCATGAAGTCGTTAGCTCCTGAAGTTACAGAAAAAATGAGCCTGAATGCTTCGGCGGTTGTTGTTCCGTCTGAACATAGCAAGAGGCTGACAGAGCCGTTTCGAAAGCGAAAACGAGCAGGAAACAGTGCCACCCAGCCAAGATCTGATTCAGAGTCCCCAGACGAGGTGGCTACCGAAGAGCATCTTCAACTAAAAGCTGCGTGGCCATTCAGATGGCTCGATGTTGAGTCACTGACTGTCGACCTAAGCCCCGGAGTGCCAAAGAATGCCTGGAAAGCGACTGCTGATCCCAGCGAGCCAATTCACGTTGACGTACCAGACTGGCCAGGAAACCCAATGGTTTACTATACCTTAGCTGTTCACAATCCGGCAAGTGGAGAATTCAAAAAGCTACGGCTTCTTCAAGCTGATGAGAATAACCCGGACATTTGGAATGTGGATACATCTTTGCCCTGGGTCCAAAAGATGCCGAGAGGGTATATAGCCCGCGGTGTAGATGCAACGTCGACTGAAAAGTCGCTGCCTCTTCCTGGGCTTGGCGAATTCGTTCGCACTTGCCAAGATAATTACTCTGCAAACTTGGATCTTGAGCCTCATAATCTGAACTTCATTGCAGCATGCTGCCGCGCATTCACCGCCAGTGATGGCGACCAAAACAGGGCTCTTGAAGAAGTGTCACGCTTCACGCGCCGCTCTATTGGTGAGCCTGAACTGACTGCAACAGAAGTAGATGCCTTCGAAAAGGCGATGAACCCATTTCTTGGACTCAGCTGGCACGACGTGTTTCGAGCCGTACAGACCAAACCAATCGCAGATCTGTCTCAATATTTCTGGACAAAGCGGCCTGACTCCGCAATCGTTCCTGTAGAAGATGTGTTCTGGGGAAGCGATCCTCCCTCCGACGCCACGGACATTGAGTGTGCGGTATGTGACGGTACAGCTCCAGACTCGAAGCACCTTCTGGGATATGTGCCGGTCCCTGTTCGCGATGCGAGCTCTAAAATAGTGCTTTGTCCGCGCTGTGCTCGATTATGGTGCCGCTATCAAACGCGATGGCTTCCTGCTAATCGGGTCGAAGAGTTGGAGCGGAAATTGGGAAATGAAGACACGTTTGTAGAACCAGAGCTTGTGGAGGATGCGAAAGCGTTCAAGGCTGAGGATGAGCGCCGCACGAAGCGGCGAAATAACGCGCGGGAAAAGAAGGAAGCGCAGGCGCGAAGACGGGAAGAAGTCAAGCAAGCGAAAGCTAAGGCCCGACAACAAGCAAGAGCGAGTGGACAAAGGGCGAAATCACGGAAGGGTCATGAGAAAGATGCAATTGATAGAGCATCCGTGGAGCTCGAGGATAACCAGCCCTTTGAGTCAGGCTCGGAATCTGGTTCTGGGCCCGACGATGAGGGCGACCGAGATGAGCCGGGGCCCGACGCGGGCGCGGAGTATGACAACTCTTTAGTCGGTGAAGATCCAACGCAAGACGACACAGAAGATGATGGTGTGACTGAAACGCAAGTGTCTCGGCGCAAGGCAGCTGCCCCATTGTTAAATCTGAATCCTGTGGATGACATTCTCAACAAACTGAGTGAGGATGCGGCCAGTGACCTAAATTCTGTTCCCCAGAGTTGTGTTGTTTGTGGGCAGTTCGATGCGTCCATGGCGCAGCATTCATGTGCCTCCTGTGGCTTGAATGTTCATACGGCATGCTACGGTCCTGGTGTATTCGAGGGTCCAGGAGCTTGGGTTTGTGATTGCTGTGTTAATGCTCGTACTGGGTTGGGACTAGATTCCTTTTATCAGTGTGCCTTGTGTCCTCCGAAGCAGCCATCGTATATTCGATGGTTGAGCGGTGAGGAGGGCCCCTCCGCGAGTGATGCGCTCAAAGGAACAATCGATAAGACATGGTGCCACCTAAGATGTGCTGTATGGACCCCAGGAGCATCTTTTTTAAGGGCCGAGCACTTGGACGGTGTCGATCTTCACGATGTCGTCGTGGAAAAAAAGCCCTGCTCCATATGTTTGAGACGGTCTGATGCCGAGAAGGTCAGCAGAGAACTGGCTATCTCCACCGCCAGCTCCGGAGGAGTCCCAGCCCCTAAGAGCACTCACAGCCCGCAGGTCACAGAGGCATCCCCCAATTCACCTCTGCTTGGAGTTCGCGTTCACTGCGACATTTGCGGTGAGGCATTTCATGTTAGCTGTGCCGCTGAAGAGGAATATATCTTTGGAATGTCCCAGTCCGACCCTCCCAAGCCGGTGATCCGCTGTAAAAAGCACGGGCTTCCCCAGCTGAGACTGTCCCCGATGTCATATGTTGATCTCAAGACTGGGCTTACCCCTTTGCAGATATACTGCAGGCAACTCAAGCAATCAAGCCGCAAAACTACTATCACTGCTGCTGAACGCGTCAAGCGGACCCTCCTTAAGGAGCCGGGATACGCGATTGAGGGATTGGCACCAACGGCTCTGCTCCTCGCGAGGGAGCAAAAGCCTGAAATGGTGGCACGGACAGACGTGGTGTGCAGCGCATGCCATTTGTCAAAAGCGTCGTACTGGCTATCACAAGCCTCTGGGTATGTGTGTGCTCTTTGCGTTCGAGGAAAGTACTGGTTTGATTTGGACCTGAGCGCCTTAAATTCAGCGGAGCTCAACGACGGGCTAATTAGTCTCGTCGACAAAATTACTGGGGTGGTTCCCAAGTAAAATGTAATAAATTAAAAGCTAGGCCTCAGCTACTCTAACGCTGCTAGCTGTTTGTCTATCTCATCGATTTCAGCCAAATCGTTAGATTCTTTTAATCGAGCCAGGAGGCTTTCACGCTGGGCCTGTATATTGCCGTCACCCTCACCGTGGGCCCTCTCAACAAATGCCCTTGCACGCTTTCTCTCATGGTCACGAACGCGTTCGAAATCGAGGAACCTAATGCTCGGGTGGGCTGCAATGACTCTATCGCGATAGCTTGGATCCGACTGTGTGATCGGATTGTCCAGTAAAGTGAGTTGTTGTAAGCGAGGTAACTGTTCGAGGAAGCTGAGCTGGCTCATCTCGTGTAGATTATTATTGGCGAGGGCCAGCAATTCTAGGCTGGGCACTCTTTTCCCGAAGTCAGGCTCAATGACTGATATTTTATTTCCGGTCAACAGAAGGCCCTTCAACCTCTTGAGGTTTGGAAATGAAGCATTAATCTGATGCAAATCGTTGTTTGTGAGATCGATCATATCATACTTGTCCTGCAGGTCAATAAGCTCTTCACATTCGGAGACGCAGTTGTCTCTTAATGACAGTTCCTGGCCATGAAGTGCATTGCTGTAAACAGCGGCATCGCTGGAGCGCATTCACTCCTTTGTAGGCACTCTCGCTATTTCTGGGGCCAGGATACCGCTGTCACGACACCGCCGTCCCCCGCCTATATCACGTGGTTGATGATTTACAAACGCGTTCGAGACGCGAGGTTATGCTGCTTCTACGGTACCGCACAGGGACGCACGCACCCAAATTGACGAGGCGCATTTTGCGAATGCTGTTTATACAAGCGCAATGAGCGAGCTAAGAGACACTATCAAGCAGTGGGAGCATGCGTTTCTCGAAGAGCACGGACATAAACCCACTGCATCTGATGTTCGAAGTGATCCGGCAATACGAAACATGTATAAGCGCTATCACACCGCGAAACGCAATCAATCGCAGGCATCAGAAGTGCCATTGACGCCACAGAAGCGTAAAGTGCCGGTTCCAAGAAAAGGCGAGATCGAGCCACCAACCTCAGCGGCGGACCTTGAAGGTGTTGAATCAGAGACCGACGATGACAGCGTCGCGACTCCGCATAAGCCCACGGAGATTTTCCCCACTCCCCAGTTTCACGGAAGGGTTTTAGGGCTTTTCGATGTGGAGCTGTCCTCGCCTGAGACGCCGTCAAAGAATCGTTCAGACACCACTGCTTTAACGGTGAACACGCCACAAACACCTTCAGGGCGCCAGCTAATTGTAGCCGAGACTCCTATGAGCAAGCGCACCCCTGACTATCTGTTGAACCGGTCGAGCCTGTTCCGCCCTGTTGATTCCCCGACGAAGGGCAATTCAGTGGACAATGACTCTCCACTAGTGAAACGGAAACCTCTCCGCTCCAAATCTGTTACTGAGCTGATGAGAGAAGCTGCAGAGCTCCAGAGCTTGCAGTTTGAAGGTGAGGATACGGCTCTGCTAGCCCCAGTGAGCGAGGTTGAGAAAGAGGCATCATCCGCAATAGATGGAGAGCCAGCGAAAAGTACCGGAGCCGCAACGCCTGGCGCTCCGCCAGTGGGCCGCGTGCGCAAGGGTCCTAAACGGCAAACGAAGAGGGTTATTATGCGCCCTATCAACGACAAAGATGTCCCGTCGATGGCGAAGCCCACCGAGAACTACAAGCGTTTAAAGATTAACAACAATCGCGGTAAGCGGCCATTCCGGCGACGCTAACGAGACGCTCTAGAATGTCTCATACACCTTTATTGTGCTTGGATCCGGCGCAAATGGGTCCTGCGTACGCTCCGCGTATTCAAGTATCTTATGGCATGATAGCTTCGGGTTTTCCTGCTTGAGCTTAATCTCTTGAAGAAGGTGGTCCCTTAGACTAATAAACCGCTTGTATTTGAGGTCGGCAAGGACCCTTGCCTGCTGCTCCAATACTTCATCAGACATTGCAATTGGTCACGACCGCCAGGGCTATGTCTCTCTGTCAGATGCTGTGTGTCGCCTATCACAACTTACATGGCTCACTTACCGTTTCTGGCGACCCGCTGACTGAGCGAGCGGTATCGGGTCAAACAATTCACGTGGCCGTCGCTGGGGCCAAAGAGGTGAAATATCAGTAAGTGCGTTAAATGACTCTTTTAACTGCTAACCGCTAGAACTCACATTCAAATGACGCAAAAAGTTCTTCTTCTTGGATCCGGCTTCGTTGCCAAGCCCACCGTGGACATTCTGAGCGAGACTTCCGGAGTTGAGGTCACGGTTGCCAGCCGCACTCTGTCGAAGGCCCAGGCTCTTGCCGGAACCCGTGCCAAGGCGATCTCGTTGGACGTTGACAACGCTGCAGAGCTTGATAAGGCCGTTGGCGCCCACGACCTGGTCATCTCTCTTATTCCCTATGTTTATCACGCCCAGGTTATTGAGAGCGCGATCCGTAACAAGAAGAACGTGGTCACGACCAGTTATGTCTCGCCGGCTATGCTGGAGCTCGAGCAGAAGGTCAAGGATGCAGGAATCGTTGTGATGAATGAGATTGGGCTGGATCCCGGTATCGACCACCTGTACGCTGTGAAGACAATCGACGAGGTCCACGCCGAGGGCGGCAAGATCACCTCGTTTTTATCGTACTGCGGCGGTCTCCCGGCTGCTGAGGACTCGAACAACCCGCTTGGCTACAAGTTCTCCTGGAGCTCCCGCGGTGTCCTTCTGGCGCTCCGCAATGCGGCGCGGTTCTACAAGGATGGCCGCATTGTTGACATTGAGGGTCCCGAGCTGATGAAGGCGGCGAAGCCGTACTATATCTACCCTGGTTATGCGTTTGTGGCCTACCCGAACCGCGACTCCACTCCCTATAAGGAGCGCTACAACATTCCCGAGGCCCAGGACATTATTCGCGGCACTCTGCGTTTCCAGGGCTTCCCTGAGTTTGTCAAGGTGCTGGTGGATCTTGGCTTCCTTGACGACACTCCGAAGGGGTTTTTGAACCAGGCGATTCCGTGGAACGAGGCGTTTGCCAAGGTCATTGGCGCGAAGTCGAGCTCGGAGCGCGACCTCCTTGAGGCGGTTAACGCGAAAGCTCCGTCGCTCAAGGCCAACGCCGACTCCGGTCTGGATGTCCGCATCATTGGCGGACTCCACTGGCTCGGCATGCTCTCTGCTACTCCTATCACCCCGCGCGGCAATGCCCTTGACACGCTGTGTGCGACGCTTGAGGATAAGATGCAGTTCGAGAAGGGCGAGCGCGACCTGGTGATGCTGCAGCACAAGTTCGGCATTGAGTGGAGCGATGGCCGGCGCGAGATCCGCACCTCCACGCTGTGCCTCAACGGCGACCCCACGGGCCAGCCGAATGGCTACTCTGCCATGGCCCGTCTTGTCGGCGTGCCGTGCGCGGTTGCGGTCAAGCAGGTCCTGCGCGGCCAGTTTAAGGCGCCTGGTATCTATGCCCCAGTTACCAAGGAGGTTGCCATTCCCCTGCTTGAGGAGCTTAAGAAAGACTACGGCATTGAGCTCACCGAGGCCTCGCAGTCTGCTTAAGTTAAGATCTTAAAATTTATGATTTGCGTTAATGTCAAACAAAGCGAACCTGAAGATATTGGTGTGCCCCGCTCTGCCCTCCCGGTCTAAGCACCTTGGGTTGGTTGTTGCTGGCCGTTTACTTTATTTTGGGCTCACTAAGGAGCGCGTATCTATGTACATTATTAGCGGCAGAGGCCGGCAGGGCTGTGGCGATTATGGATGCAAGAGCGAGACAAAACACGACCAAGCTAGTATATCAAAATGATTAGAGCTGCTCCTCGTCAGCTGTTTGGGGATGCAGGCGATTTTGGGGAGCCTGTTTCGGCGAGCTGCTTCTCGAGCTGGGCGATGCGCGCCTGGAGCTGCTGGATGAACTGGGTTGCGCGCTCGACGGTTGCCGCCTTTGAGGGGCCGGCGCTGTCATCGCGTGGGCCCATAACGCCGCTCAATTCGGCGATCGCGATATTCATGCGGTTGCGGCGCTCTTGCTCTGCGAGCTTGTGGACGGTTTTCTTTGCCCGCAGCTCTGTGGTCATGCGGTCGGCCGCGCTGAACCCGAGGTGCTTGTGCGTGCCGTCGAGCAGGTTTCTATAATTTGACTTCATGAACGCCTGGTCCACGTCGTCCTCGCCGCCTATACTGGCGGAGCTGCCCTGTTGCGGCATGCTCGGCGTGAGCAGCGGCGACGGATCGGCGCTGCTGCCCACGCGCGGCCGGATGCGCGGCGTCACGCGCGTGCTGCTGCTGCCAACCGACGACGTGCGCCGCGACGATGTGCGTGAGCTGGCCGAGGTGGCGGCAATCGCGCTGCGCAGCCGCTCGTCGAGGTCCTCCTGCGGCCGCGGCGTCAGGTCCATTATCGTTGCCACGCCCAGTGTCTCCTCCATCGCGCTGTCGCCGAGGCGGAAGTCCTCGTCGGGCTGGCCCGATGCGCGCCAGCGAATGGTTGGACTCTGCTTCAACACTTTTCCCGACAGCCGCCGGTGGGCGGCGGAGGCAGCGCTTGGGCTCGGCACGGCCGCCGGCGGCATGACGAAGTCCTGGGTAGCCTGCACCGGCAGCGGCGTCAGCGCGTGGGGCGACAGCAGCGGCGTATCGTGAATTGAGAGCGCCGGCGAGTAGAACTGGTCGTTGATCAGCATCTCGTGGTAATGCGCGTCCTGCTGCTGCTGCGAATGGTGGTGTGGGTGATGCTGCGCGTCTTGGTCCTGGTCCAATGCGTTGTGCAGGTGCTGCGCGTGCTGAGCGTGCTGAGCATGCTGAGCATGCTGAGCGCCCTCGCCGGCAACGCCGTTGTTCTCGCCAAGATCGCCGTCCAAGTCTACGTGCGGCGGCTCGGCATTAGCGAACGCGTGGTTAGCCTCCCACTGCGAATCGGTGAAGTAATCCATAGCGCGGCCAGAGTTGAGTCGTGGCAACAGCGGCTTGAGGAGTGCGCGCACTACGCGGCAACAGATAATGCCTTGAACAACTGTCACATGGCCCGCGGGCTGATCCCCCCATTCCTATGCCCTCGCTACCCGATCTATGCAGGCGTTGCACCCTCCCGCTGTCCTAGGGCACGGGTTCTTAGATATAACGGCACTCCTAAGAGCACATGCATAGCATGTGGCGCATTACAGGCTTGTGATTGGTCGCACTACGTCTTTTATGAAATAGCGATGGCAGGATCGTCGTAACGCAGGTACTTCCCTGACAGCGATCGGTCAAATCCGAGCGCGAGACGCGCGTACAGCCGGCCCGAGTCGCTGGGGTCAACTAGCTTGCCGCTCTTCTTCAGATCGTGAAACTTCGCGCCGTCGCTGCTCATTGCCGCGGCGTGCGTCTGGCGAATGTCGCCCTGCATGTTCGTGTCCACAACCCCCGGAGCAACCGACAGCGCGGCGATGCCCGGCTCCTCCTTGGCAAGCGTCTGGGCAACCAGGTTCAGCGCGGCCTTCGACGCCCCGTAGGCGCCCCACCCGTAGTATGCGTTGGACGACGCCCCGCTGCTCACGAAAATCGCATTGCCCTGAGCCTTGCGCAGGGCGGGAATCAGCCGTTGCAGCAGCGCAACCACCGAGAACAAATTCGCGTCAAACACGCGCTGGAACCCAGCAATGTCCACCGACGCCAGCGGCGCCACGGCGTCGAGAATCCCGGCGTTGAACACCGCGCCGTCCAGGTGCTCGCCCGCCGCGCTTGCCACCTTCGCCTGCGTCTCGCTCGTCGTAAGGTCGCCCTGGACATGCAAGTAGTGTTCGTGCTGCGTTGGCGAGGGGCGGCGCGACACACCAATCACACGCACGCCTTCGGCGAGCAAGTGGCGGACAGTATGCTCCCCAATGCCACTGCTTGTTCCTGTTACCAAAACTGTCTTCATTTTTCCACTCTGATTTGGCAAGGCAGCGGCGATCTCATTGGTATGCTTTTAAACGGGCGGTTCCCGTCACGTGTGGGTACAGGCGCTGATCACGATACTTCAACGCCCACAATCGTCGTCTATGTCGTGAGGAGTGCCTAAACTCGACTATTTGATATATCTGCTCACCTCTTTAGGTCGACTTTTGGTGGCCTGATCGCTTGTAGAGCGCGGCGCGGCATGTTCAGACTCCGGTATTTCGATGCAGCTTAGCCATGCATTTGGGGTTTTCCACCTGGCGTAGTGCGGGTAAGGAGCATGCATGGTAAGGGCATCGATCTGTCAACGGTGTCTGCAGGAAGGGGTGCCCGGGGCTACGGGAACACGGGCCGCCCCGATGAAATGTTCAGGCGAGCGGGTGATTGGCAGAGCAGGACGCACGGCATAGACGATGATGATGCTATCCATCGTGATCTCGTGAGACACGCCCTATCTATGCATAACAACCGAGACGCCGGTGACCCTCTACCGCATTGAGGATGCGAGTTGAGACGCATCTGCTGCGCTAACCTGTGTTGCTTGGGTTTGGCACATTTTTCTTATAGCTAGTCGATGTTAGGTTAATCTTAGGCACCAGAGCCATGCATGGCTCCACCCAAACGGTAGCATACTGTCTAGTCTCCCTCGATCTAAAAAGACCTCGCCTGGATCCGTTCCCGGTTTTGCACGATGCCTGGCATTTTACAAACGATCCACCCCAGCCAATAAAGAGCGCTGTCACCAGCCGTACCCGCACCTTCCAGAGCATCGCCAGAATCATTATTCAAAACCAACGTCGAGGGATGCCGCCAATCACTGAAGGCTGAAGCTAATTACCAACCGCGACTTTTCACCTGCTCTTTCGGTCCCCACATTTGTCCAATCCAAGACTGACCTTACCATACTTCGTTCAAAGCAGTTGCCGCCGCGCCATGGCGACCCATGGCGACACTCACCGCCAAGCTCACCCTCGTGACAAGGACCGCCGCCGCTTACCCATCCTTGTCCCATCGCTGTCACCCCAAACCGCCCAGCTCGTAGATTTGTGGCTGGCGGTCGGCGGTTCTGCGCGTATCCCGTAGCAACGATCGTCAAAGCTAAGTCTCGAACATCTCTTGCGTGCAAGTCGACAGCAGCAAGCTGGCCGGGGTGTATGGTGCCTCGTCACGCCATAAATCTATACCTCTGTCATGTCTCGCCGCGATGTAGACGGGTCACCTAAGTGGGGCTCCAAGCAGCCCTCGAAGGCGCGCTTTAATCCCAGCCGAACGTTCGTCATGAACGGAGCCAACAACCCAACTTCGGGCGGCGCAGGCAGTGCGGGCGGTGCGGCCCCCTCGGCCGCTGATGCCGCGTCGCCAAACGCCCGCCGCTTCAACCCGAAATTAAACTTCAGCCCGAGCGTCGGCGCGCCGTCCTCCTCCAGCCCAACTCTGTCTGCGGGCTCGCTCCCCGCTCCGTTCGGGCCCACGCTGGCCGCGGCCGCGGCGGACCCCGGCCCGGGCCCCGCCGGTGCTGAGGCGCTCGAGTACGCCTCGCTGTATCACCCGCCGCTGCACCCGCTGCAGTACCACACCTACGCGCCAACCCCGTTCCGGATGCGACACCACGAGCTGTCGAAGGCCCCGCACCTGCGCACGGCGGAAGACCTGTTCGTGTCGCCAGACCTCCGCCAGGAGCTCATTGATCGCAACGATGCCACGCTCCAGGTGCTTCCTGCCTCGAACCTGCCTGAGTTCGTCCACGTTTACCACTCGCTGGTGCCGCTCGACCTGGGAAAGGGCGCGAAGGACGAGCGCATGTTCGGCCGCCAGACCCACCGGTACAAGGCAGTTTCGCACACAAACGGGCGGACCTACTGCCTGCTCCGCGTTGACGGGTTCCAGCCATCAAAGGAAAACGAGCACTCGCTGCAGGCCATCAACAAGTGGAAGCGAGTTGTCTCCAGCTCGGTGGTCGGGGTGGTGGAGGCGTTCACCACCCTTGCGTTTGTGCCGCCCAACACCGCAGACGAAGCTGCGGCCCAGAGCCTGGTCGTCGTGTACGAGTGGTGGCCGCTCTCCAAGCCGCTTGCCGAGCGGCTTGACCGCCGGGATCTCAACGAGGCTGCCGTGTGGGCCATTGCCGTCCAGCTGTACAGCGCGATCGAGGCCATCCACAAGCGGCAGCTCGCGGCCCGCGGCGTGGTGGACGACCGCTACATTCTACAGACCAGCGACGACAGAGTGCGCCTAAGTGCAGTCGGCGTCCAGGACGTGCTGGAGCCTGACGTCAACGTTGGCACCGCGCAGGCCCAGGACCTGCGCGACCTGGCGGCGGTGATCGAGCGTTTGAGTGCCGCTGCTGTGGGATCCCCGGCGTTTGCTAGCCTGGTGTCCGCGCTTGCCGACGGCGACAAGGAGCTCGCCGGCCAGATCCTCGCCCCGCACATTGTGAGCGCGATGGACTCTGCGCTGGCCGCCACGGACACGCTGTCGTCGGCGCTCGCCACAGAGCTGGAAAATGGCAGAATCGTGCGGCTCATGGCCAAGCTGGAGTTCGTGCTAAAGGACTCGGACCTGGAGCCGTCGTCCCCGCGCTATGTGCTCTCGCTGTTCCGCAACTACGTCTTCCGACAGGTCACTGCGCAGGGCAAGCCGTCCCTTAATCTCGCGCATGTGCTGGCGACCCTGAACAAGCTCGATGTCGGGATCGACGAGAACGTGCTGCTCACTTCGGGCGACGGCGAGACCCGGATTGTGGTGAGCTTCAAAGAGCTCAAGCATATGTTTGGCCAGGCCTTTGACCAGATGTTGAAGGCTTGAAGGGCCCATAGCAGTTACGTGCAAAGCAAACGCATCGCCGCCATTTTTGGATGCACTGACATTTGACTTACGAGGAGTGGGAGCGCTGATATAGGGAAGACCAAAAGGTGACGTGCAGCGTGGACTTGGATCGGCCTCCCAGCCTGGACGAAATTTCTTGGGTTTCAGGCCTAAAGCCTAATACTGGGTGACTAGATTACACTAGAGCGCACTCACATTCTGAGGAGAAGCGCGATATAATTGGCTATATTGTAGGCTCAAGTAGTTACTTTAGCTAGCATTTCGGCCCATACCTGCGTCCTATGCCTGTGTGCAAGGGGCTTACAGGTGGGAACTAGTCCTAAGCTTTTTGTTTCGATACGTTATATGTATGTGCATAATGGCGAGGCGTCGCTGCTTTCACAGCCAGCCTCACTGAATAATAGACCAGGCGCGCAGAACCAGAGCGCTCTTGGGCTAAGGCGGCCTCTATAGACGCGCTCAAAATGCGATGAGTGCCGGCTCAAAGCTCGGGGGTGAGGAAGTCAGCGAGCGACGACTGGAGGAACGCAACGCCCGCAAGGAAGAGGGCGCCGTTCACGAAGATCGGCTTCGCCGGGCCAGTCAGAACAGACTGGACGCTCTGCAGAAACGAGGGCTCAGAAACAAGGGGCTCAGGACCACGGGATGCCATTGTCGTCGTTGTAATGACGAAAAATATCGGCTAGAGTTGTGCTTAGTTACACCGCAGACGCGGGAACGTCATACGTTTAAGGATCGAGACAGTGTGAAATGGCACTCAACTGCCCCTACAGTTTGGCGCAAGATGTAAGTACCAAAACGGCGGTCCCCAAGCTCTTCGTGAACTTCGTGCCGTCATTCATGTCCTGCTACCGGCCAAAGCGATAGCGCCATATTTAGCTGCCCACCCCTCCCCACATCGCATAGCGCAAAGCCTAATCACATGAGTTACGCTATAGCAGCACTGCTCGTAGCGCTGTACAGATCGGCGCGCTCCGGGTGGTGGAAGTGCTTTCGCAACAACACATATGCTCTCATCGGTTTTTGGCAGCTGGTTCGGCGGCAAACGAGAGATCAAAGGTGTCAATGTCCACTTCGATAAGAGAAAGCTGCGAGTAACATTCACGCCAGAGGATTACGACTCGCAGGGACAAGTTCCTATCAATGCGTTCCGACTGAAGCTGGCAAACGCACTGAACGTGCCGCCACGAGAGCTCGTGCTCTACCAAGTTAACCCTCAGCGGAAGCTCAGCAATATGCAAAGCACATTGAATAGCTACGGTATCAAAGACAACGGTGACATTCTCGCAGTGCATGTGCGCGAATCCAAGGCGGCCGACGCGAAGCCCGCACAGCCGGCCCAGCCAAAGAAGCAGCTCACGGCGAAGGAAAGAATAGACGCTATTCTTTCCAGCGCTCATGACGAAGTCGGAGATCGCATTGCCAAGCTAGTTGCAGACGGCCCCCCTGCCGATCCCGCTAAACGCGAGACTGAGAACCGCGTGCTCACCGAGGTCGTACTGGCGAAGATGATCTCGCTGGACGATGTCGAGGTCCAGTCGCCTGAGGAGCGCCAGTACCGCAAGAGCGCAATAGCCAAGCTGCAGAAGTACCACACCGACATCGATCAGGCGATGGCCAAGGCTGAGAAACAGAGCGATCCGGTTGACCAGCCCGCCACGGAGTCGGCCAAGAATTCTGAGGCAGATACAAGTTCTTCTAATCAGGCGCCGGCTGCCGGACCTCATGCCAGCGACCCGCAACCGGCTTCCGGCGACCGCTCAGAGAGTCCCGCAGCGAGTGCGTCGTCGCACAAGAAGAAGAAATCGTCGTACAAGAAGAAAAAGAAGAACCACTAGACTGGACATGCTACGTAATTGACCTATTATGAACTATCTACGACTGCGCGTCCATCTCCTCAGCCCACTGATGGACGCGGATGAGCTTATTTAGGACCTCGGATTCGGGACTCAGGGCAGTGCCTGCGTACACATTGAGGCGGGCATCAACACTGGCAGCGAGCTCCTCGGGATTCGCGTATATGCTCTTGGAGTCCCATATCTCGCTTGGTTTCAGCCCCACTCGGATTATGAGACTCATTGTCTTGTTGAGAGTGAGCAAGTATCTCTGCCGGTCCTCAGGTCTTGGCAGCTGCTCCACCATAGGAATTATATCTGCGCGCGCAGCCATTACAACGTCAACAGCCTTGGTGCTCTTCTCAATCATCGCTATCAGCTGGGAAACCCGGAGGTCGATGGCCAGATCCGGATGCTTGACGAACACCCCGGGATAATCGGCACTTATCAGCTCTGTGGCACGGCTCAGCTCGCCAGCAAGGATAGCTTCCCGGATTGCTTTACGTTTAAAGATCTCTGCGACGTCCAGGTCTGGCTTCTCATCTAGCTCTTCGTAGAATGCCAGCGCGACATCTTCGCAGCCATTGGCACTCAATAAGTCAATTATTGCACGGTGTTCCACAGCCATTGACACTGCGCGTCCCACTGTCCTCTCACTAAGTTGGGTGGCCAGCTGCTCAACAGAACAGCACGATCACCAGCGGCAATATAGCCTGGCTCATCGACCGTATCAGGTAACAACACGAACAAAAATGTAAGAGGGGGAGAGAGGCAAGGAAAGAGGCTGCAGGGGTGTGTGATCCGAGACGCCCCGTTTGAAATATTGTAGAATATGCTCTTCGAATCCTGAATTCGCAATCATTGTCGCGTGTTATAATTCTGCTTATAGCCCATTTGTATAGTTATGGCAATTTGGCGTGTCGATTGAAACACCTGCACGCACGTACTCATGATTATTCTGCTCTCTGAGGTTCAATCGAAGCGCGTGCTTCTAATCGACAAACTAGAAGAAATTTAGGTGTCTATATTCTTCGAAAGTGCATGGCAATTGTTTTTTGCGTACATCAATGGTACGGGTTACCCCAAGCATGTTCCTTGAAGTAGTCGGCCCCGTTCTCGTCATACTCTTTTCGCGTGATGAACGCACTTTTAGCCTCGGAAGTTCGAGCCCACTGAGCCAGGCCCTTCCATGCGTCAAGCTCGGGAGTCTCCGAGGCTACAATATTGATTTCGGTGCCTTGTGGGAGTGCAGTCCGTAAGTCTGCCAGTAGTCTGTTCTTGAGACCGGAGATCTTGCTGAACCCGCCGGTGAGGATGATGCGGGACGACAGGCTCGGATGCGCTTTTAGCAGGTCAGCAACGACTTCGCCCAGTCCTGCCTGGTCTACTCCGTTGATCGCTGGCTGAAACAGAGGCTCACACGAGCGGAATCTCTCGATATTTAAGTTCAGCTGGAACTGCTGCTCGATGTCTTGCTCATCGAACGGATGTGCACCCCAGAGAAACTTGTGGATGATAGATCCCTTCCAGTCAGGCTTGGGCGTGAGCTCCTCCAGGCTGAATGTTGGGTCATGCTCCAAGAGTTGGAGCTGCAACACGTTAATTTCAGCCTCAAGGTCCCGCTCCTCTTCGGGCTCTTCCCCCTCAAGGTCGATGAGCTCATCCTCTTCGGCCCGCCGCTTTCGGCCTTTAGACTTACCGCCGGCAACTGAATCGACCGCGAGGGTGAACTTGAGGCGGGGGTCATTGCGCAGCTTCTTGCGCTCCTTGACGGTATCCATGAGCTCGCGGAGCTGCTCGCGTTTCGAGCTGGCCCACCCCGCAAGATCGCGCTCGCGCCATTGCTCCTCCTCGGCAGCCTTTGCCTCTTTAGCCGCCTTCTTGGCGGCCTTCTCTGCCTTCTGCCGCTGTCGCGCATCGTAGCTTGCCTTCAGCAGGCGCTGGCGCCGCTTTGCCCGAATCCCCTCGGCATCAAGCTCGCTGTCGGGAGTGTCCAGAAGCGGCGTATCCGGAGGAGGGTCCTCGATCTCCTCGCCGCGGGCCCGCTTCAGCGAGTTCACTAGCTGCTTGATCGTCTTGCGAAGGTCCGCCATGTCGTTAAACCCGGCTGTGAGCACCGCGTCAAGGTCTCCGAGCTCCTCGAGCTCTTGCAGCGCGACTATCTGCTCCTCCTGAGCGGCCTGGCGCTGCTCGCGTGCCAGTGCTGCCTGCTCCTGTAGCCTTCGGCCGCTTTCTTGACGCCGCTCAGCAAGCTTTGCAGCCTTCTCGGTGTCGTCCTGCTGTTGCACCGGTGGCGGCGCCTGGATGCGGCGCTCGAGCTCAGCAAGGCGCGGCAGCTCCATGCAGTGCCTAACCTCATCGGCGTAGTCGGTAGCAACAAACCCGTAGCTGTGGAGCATGTGCTCCACCTGCAATGAAGACACCGGAGTGGAGAAGGTGGGGTATTTGAGAATCAGCAGCTCGTGCAGAAAGGACAGCGCCTGATGGCCAGCCCATTTGATCCTGCGCGCATCTTGGAGCCGCGGCTTTCCATCTACGAACGGAACAATGTGGACAGCTTCATTTCCGATGCTGATCACCAGCGCGTTATGCTCCCCCGCTCCCATAGAGCGGGCGCTGCCGAACACATCGGGCCCAAACGCCAGCGCCGAAACATCGTAGCCCTCAAAAAGCAGCTCCTGAGCAGTTCGGTGGGGCAGGTGCGGAGCTAGCAGCGATTCAGACATTACAACCGGGTTAGTCCTCGGCTCGTAGCCCAAAAGACCAAAGCTGTAATCAAGGACCGTTTCGGCCGCATCCCAATTTGTGACAAGTGGGCCATCAAACGGCGACTTGGCGGCTGCGCGCGCCGATGGCTCGAGCAAGATGTCGTTTCCGGTGACAGTTCGTAGCTCGCCAGTGCGGCGGTCGCGAAACTTGGCTGCCCGCGTGCCGAACGTGTGCGCAGGCGTATCGGCGCTCGCGAGCCCAACCCGGGTCTGCCAGCTACCGAAGTCTAGAACTATGGGGCTGCGACGGTCTTTTTGGCATACGAGAGAAGGCTCCTCGAGCCCCGAGGGCAGCCATTCGCTCAGCGGCCAGGCCATGAGTTCAAGCTAGGCTGGAACGTAGCTGGAACTTCGGTGCAGCGGACTCGTCCCCAGGTTGGGCGTATCAGGTACGCGCCAGCAGCCCGTTGATTGCACCGAGCCCGAAGCACTTGTATCGAGAGAAGACGAGAAAAGGCGTCAATCTATAGAAGCTACTAATTGCCTACTTTGAATGATATTTTGCTTCAATTTTGATCGCTCGTCATTTTAGTGCGAAGCTATAGAGAGGGCCAACTTGTGAGTGTTGATGAGGTAGCACAAGATAGTCAGCTCACGCAGCCCTGAACACTTTTCGGTACACTCATGGAAACTCTTTTCGGCAGCGCAGAGGCTTACCTTGGAGTAATATGAGTACCAGAGTCACTGCACACATCTGGCGCACGAGGTTCACTAATGACGTCGTGGCTTTCTTATCATTCTTCCACAAGACATCTGCTCTTCGGCATTACAGCCACTCAGTTATAGCTACCCATTTTTGCTTTATTGAGCCAGATTGCATTTATTAAGTGCCAATTAAATCATTTAATATCTCATGTAGGTTGCAGTCCCCAGCTTGGCTTGGGACCCATACCTATAGGACCCGCGCGACCAAGGTCATGTGTGTGACTTTTGGAATTGAAAAATTAGGACTCCCCGACCAAGGCCCGACCAGGAAGAAGGTCAGTCGACGATGACGCGGAGATTAGCTGTGCCGTACTCGCTGTCACGAAAGCGGATCCGGCCCAGTCTCAACAAGTGGAACGTCTATAATGCACTGACGTGGCGCAAGAACCGATCTCTTGCGACGCAGTACAGACAAGTGTTCTTTGCGAAACAGGAAAGCCGGAGCTATCACGGTGACAGGCTCACCGAGAATCAGTTCAAAAACCATTTCAGAGGCGATCTCCCCGTGGTTTCACCTCTGCAGGCTGCTTCGGACCGCGCAGGGGTCGAGGAAAACATCCCATATGCGCTCCAGACGTTTGTAGGCCTGGAGCGACGCCTTGATTTTGCCGTATTCCGCGCGCTGTTTGCGTCGAGCGTGCGCCAGGCTGCCGTGTTCGTGCTACGTGGCAGCGTCAAGGTGAACGGGGTGCGCATCCGCTCGCCAGGATACACGCTGCGGCCCGGGGACATGTTCAGCGTGGATCCCCGCCGCGTTTTGTATGCTCTGGGACGGCCGAAGCCAAGCACCGCCGAGTCGATCAAGATGACGAACCGCATCATTGGCCGCTTCAACAAATACATCGACCGCTGCCACAAGAGCCCGGAGCGCATGTGGGCTTTGCGGAACAAGCATCGCAAGCGCCACACTGTGTTCAACGAGAAGTTCGAGGCGAGGCGCCAGAAGCGTGTTGAAGCGCATAACGCCAAGGTTCAAAAGCAGATGCAGAAGGCGCTGGACGACGTGCACCCTCGCAGGGTATTTGAGCAGGTGCTGCTCGGCCAGTTCAAGGTACAGCCCAAGTCGATGAAGGAGGCAGACGCGAAGATGACGACGATCAAGGAGCTCACGTCTAGTGAGGATGCGTCCGACATTGCCGCGCTGGCGAGCAAATACTTCCCTCAGAAGTCGGAGGATGTCGAGGCCGGGGCGAACCGCCGCGACGTGAAGAAGCTCATCAGCGATCTCGTGAAGACTGGCCAGGACAGCGTGCGCGAGGAGTATCTCGCGCAGTTTTCTAAGGGGGACAGCGAGCCATACGACCCCAAGTGGGTGGAGAGGCTTCCCGCGAAGCAGGAGCTGCTTGCTGAAGATGCGAACCTTGAATCTGCCTCGGTGAACCTGCCATTCTCCTCGACCGGCAAGGCCTACGGGCTTTCCGAGCCGAAGAAGGCATGGTTCACCCCCTGGGCGCCGCGCCAGTTCCTGGCCCCCATGGCGATCCTCCCGCACCACATTGAGGTTTCGTACGAGACGTGCCATGCTGTATACCTCCGAGACCCTGTGGCCCGGCCGAACCACTCAGAGGTCATTTCGCCGTTCAACCTGGATATGCATGAGCGCGCGTATCTATGGTACGTTTTCCGGCGACGGAAGAACCTTCCGAAGGTCGAGGACCTGTGACGCGACCACCTATTGTATATAATTGTCCGGCCAGGACATGCTTATGCCCGACATATCATTAGCAACGAACCTAGCGTGAGCCTGCCGGGCGGCGCAGCCGTTTTTATCCATGAAATATTGTTATGTTGTACGAACCAATCTAAGGGTACAATGACTTTTCTTTAAGCGCCTCAGGCGTGGTTGACCACAGAGCTCTTAACCTTGCCGCCAACAATGTTGTGCACGATCTGCTCACCGAGCGGGACCTCGCGGAATGCGCCAGGCTCGCTCTCTGGAATGTTGACGTTGATGGCCGTGGTCTGCGACGTGAAGATGTCCACGCCAAGGCTATCTTCGCTGAGATAGATGGAGCCGTGCTGGCTCTGGTCGATCATGAGCGACGGCAGAGAGCCGGTCACCTGGATCCCGAAGTCCGAGCAGTTGACCACATCGGTGCTGGCAACCATTGTCTCGACAAGCAGCCCCACCTTCTTGCTTCGCGACAGCGAGAACGTCGCGGCCTTGCCAAGGATCTTGATTGTGCAGTTGCTCACGTTGTCGATCTGGACACTCTGGCCCATGGTCGCCTGGATCTCCACGTCGTGGCGGTCGACCAGGTCCTCGACGTACCACCGCGACTCGACGAGCTCGACGCGCGGGTTCAGTTTTACCGGCCGCGACCCCGCCGAGGGCGCGCTCGACGCGGCGCTCGCCGAACCTGGGCGCGGCTTCGTCGCCTTCGAGATGGGCGGCTTCTGCGACTTCAGCGCTTTGCGGTCGACGGGCTTCAGGCCTGACGCAATCGACTCGCCGCGCGACAGCTCGTCGAACACGCCGCTCATGCCACCACCGCTGGAGGCTGCGGGCGCCGCGGGCGCAGGGTTCAGCGATGCAGTGAGCTGCTCGACTGACGGCGGCGGGGGCGGCGGCGGTGGCGGGCCACCAGCAGCAGCAGGCGCAGATGGCGCAGACGGCGCGGCAGGCGCAGCAGACGCCGCACTCCACACAAGGCCCTCGGGGAACTCAGACTTGACGACAGAGCGCAGCGACTCGAGGTAGCTGATGTATGCATCGACCCACGGCTTGTTCTCTTTGCCGTCCTTGAGCACGCGGTTGCCGTAGAACTTGGCGCTGTCTCGCATCTCGGCAATGAAGTTGGCCGCTTGGTCCTTGCCTTCAATGCTGATCCAGCCGAGCGCGGGGGCCCCCGAGGGGACGGTGGCGAAGAAGTTCGCATACTTCACATTCTTGCGGTGCACGTCGCGCAGCTTGTCTGTTTGAGAGACCTGCTCGTTGAGCGGTCCAAGGATCGCGGCGAATTCGGCCATTTCTGGCTTGGCCCGGGTCGACGCGAGCTCGACCAGCTTCACGGACTCCTCTGCTGCACTGCGGAACGCCTTGGCCTGCTCCTCGACGCCAGCATCAATGCCCGTGCTCAATTCGACCCACGCGTCGAGCAGCTGGCTCAGCTCGCGCAGCTTGGCCGCGCCGGTCCGGCCGGTCCGGCCAGCGGCCGCAGCGGCTGCTGGCGCGGGCGGCTGGCCGTTGCCAGCAGCTGGAGAAATAGCAGCTGGAGCAGCCGGGGCGGGCGCGCTAGCACCGCCCGCCGGTGGGGCAGTTGCTGTTGCGGTGGGCTTAGCAGCCGCCGGCTGCGACCGGCCATCAGCGAAGACAACAATGTCTTCGAGGCGGGAGGTCGCCGCCTCGAGCCGCTTAAGCATTGTCGTCAGATTGTACCCTTCCATTTCCGAGACTGAGGTGGATGTGTGTCGGTGTGGCTCCTGAGGTGTGTGGAAGTGGTGGCTGGGCAAGGAAAGCAGCCGCGCGCGTTTCTGGCCCCGACCGCTTTCTGGGCCGTTGTGCACGGGAGGATAGATATGCGCCTGCTTAAATACATATTCGATGAAACAGGCATTACGGCATTTTTCGGCTGCCGGCAGACATCTGTTTGTGCGGCGCCTGCTTCACTCTATGACCTACTGCTAACTCCAAGGATATCAATCCGCACAGGTTCCGCACAGCTCGCCAGCCAGTCGGCCTGGCTTACCTGGCAAGCACTTCCGTGTGTAAATTAAAGTAAACTAGCTTAGAAATTAGTTGATCTTGAGCAGCTCAACCTCGAAAATGAGGGTCGCGTTGGGCGGAATAAGACCCGGGAATCCGCGCGGGCCGTAGGCGTAGTCACCAGTGATGGTGAGCAGCGCCTTCTCGCCAAGCGACAGCTGCGGAACGCCCTCGTCCCAGCCGCGAATGACGTGGCCGACGCCAATGGGCGTCTGGAACGGCTTGCCGCGGTCGTGCGAGCTGTCGAACTTCTTGCCGTTCTCCAGCTTACCCGTGTAGTGCATGCTGACAGTGTCGCCCTTCTTGGGGTAGGTGGTGCCGTCGCCGGGGGAGAGCTGCTGAACTGTAACACCCATCTTGCAGTTGTTGATGATATCGACAAGAGTCGCCGAGCAGCCAAGTGATATATAACAAGCGCTGTCCCCGTGTGGCTGTCACGTGGTGCGCCTTTTCTCCGCTGGCCCGCCGCCGCCAACATGCTCTTGTAACTAAACTGCTTGCGGCGGCGGCCGTTGAACCCTAACGCTTACATTACTACTTGCCAGCGCTGGCCAGCGGTGCTGTGCCCTTCTGTGCCCTTGCATGGATATGAATTTAGACTAATAAACAGACATGTTTTTTCTACGATTACACCGACCAGAACTTGTAGGTTAGCGGCTCGTTCACGCTTACAGGCCGCAGCCCCGATTGGGCGCCGTCCTCCTCGTCAAGCGCGTCACGGCTTTGCGTCGCGGCGGTTGGCGGCTCGCGGGCCAGGTCCCGGGCCTGCTGGGCCAGCTCCAGAGCCTCGACCCCCTCGGCCTCGGTGGCCTTGCGGAGCGCAGCGCACACCTGGTCCGCCTGCTTGTTGAGCGACAGCCGGTCGACATACAGCTGGAGGCGGGCCGACTCGACCTCACGGCGCTGGGCGTCAAGCACCTTCTCGAGCTGCTCGAACCGCTCCATCTTGAGCTGCAGCTTGCGGAGCTCGGTCTCCACAAGCCGCTTGAACGCAGCGTTCTCCTTTTCTTCCGTCTCGCTCAGCGCAACACTGGCCTTTTGTGGGAGCTGCCCGGGGGTCTGCTTGAGCTGCTGCTTGATCTCCGCCAAAAGCTTTGTTTCCTGAGTCGGGCCCTGCGGCTCCTGCTTGGGGGTGTTCAAGTACGGGTCCTCGATCGGCAGCTGCAGAAATTTCACAAGGCAGCTCTCGCGCGACCGCGTCCCAACGTGGTACGCAATCTGGTCCCAATCATTATCGAACATCTCAATTCCCTCGAGAAGCAGCAGCACCTCGGTGTCGGTCCAGGTAGACAGGTCCTGCTGCGTCTGCTCGAGCTTGATGTAGTCGGCGGCAGTGTAGTTCGCCGGGAACAAGCCCTGCTTCAGTGCCGTCGCGCTCACAACCTGCTTCGACTGGAGGTTGTGGAAACGCAGCTTGGTCACATCGTCGCCCGTGGTGAAGCAGTTGTATTGCCGCGTGGTGAGCGCCTGGAACCGCCGCTGGTGCTCCTCCATTAGCGCAAGCGCGTCGGAGCTCGTGTCGTATATCGATCGCCGCAGCACAAGGTTCTTCGGCGCTTCCGCCGAGGGGCTGGGACTTGCCGATGACTCCGAAGCCTTATCAACCTTCTCGACACTACTCTCGCCCTTGGCGCTCTCTTCCTGCTTCACGTTGGCAGGTATAAATGGCTTGAGGCCCTGCGGCGCGTCTAGTGTGATTTGAAAGTGGCCCGTGTACTGGGGGCCCAGCACCGACGGCCGCGTCTCGGGGTCCACCTGGTAGTTGATGAGCCCCCACTGCTCGAGAAACTGGTGCACGCGCAGAATGGCGGCGACGTCGCCGGCCAAGTTGCGCCGGCACGCTGTGACCGTCAAATACTCGACCGGGTTCAGGCGGTAGGTGTCGATCATGAAATCCCGGAACTCTTTGTAGGTCTCGGGGGTCTTTGTGCGCGACTTCTGCGAGAAGAACTCGGGCAAAGCGCGCTTTTCCACCTCGTTGATCGCGTCGCGGTCAAACCACTGCGCGTAGCTCGGGATGATCACCCGGTATACCTGCGAGGCCAGCAGCTGGTTTGCCTCGTCTTGTGCCTGGACAGTGGCGCCTTCGTTGGCCGCGGGGGCTTCTGAAAGCGCACCATTTCGGGCCTCGGGCTCCGTCATCCTCTCGCAGTCAGAAGATCAAGGTGATGATGACAAACACGAAAACTCGGGGCTTTAGATGGCGATCGCGATGACCGTTGAGATCGGGGCGCGCTTTCGGCCGCGACGCAAGCCCGCGCGCTCGATCGATGAGCTGTAGGTAACTATATTGTTTTTGCTGTTATAGTGAAAAAGTGGCAACCATTGTTCTATGAGTCTTTTCTTTTAATGCACTATAGATACCACATAGGTTAGGTTACACACCATCAACAAACGGGCCGAAGCAGAGCCAGAGTTCATTGATTGGTCTTTGGAGCGCTGGGCTTGACGCCCTTCCTCTTCCGCGACCGCCGGAGGCTCTGCTCAATGGCCTCCTCGTCCTCCTTATTTTCAAACTCAGTGAATGGCTCCGCAAGCTCCTCCTCGATCCGCTGCTCAGCAGCCGTCTGGGGCTTTGGCGACGGCCCGATCTTGCGAAACTTGGCCACATAGAACCCATCAACATTGTACGTATGAGGGTAGTACCGGCGCGTCAGGCTCAGCTTGGAGTTCCACACCTTGCCGCGGTACTTGGTAAACCCAGGCTTGCCAATCGGAAGCCCGGTGTCAACAAGCTCGACATTCGGCCTCTTACGCAGAGCATAGTCAACAACTGCCTCGTTCTCCTCAGGCATGACCGAGCAGGTGGAATAAACAATGGTTGCGCCCTCGCTTTCGTGGTCGACACTGTCAATAGCGGACAACAGCAATTGCTTTTGGAGATGCGGCAGCTGCAAGAAATCCATCTCAGTCCGGCTCGTCTTGACCTGGGGGTCCTTCGAAACAACACCCGTGCCCGAGCATGGCGCATCAAGCAGCACACGGTCGAACCCGCCGATCACCTTAGGGAATTCCCTGGCATCATAATTGCAAACAATGGTGTTCGTGCATCCCATGCGGTGGATGTTAGCAATCAAGCTCTTCGCACGAGACTTGTTGCTGTCGTTCGCGAAAACGATGCCACTGTCCTTCATGAGTGCACTGATGTAAGTGGTTTTGCCGCCAGGCGCAGCCGCCATATCCAGAACACGCTCATCTTGCTTCGGCTGGAGCGCCATAACCGGCAAAAACGAAGACGCGGCCTGGAGAATATAGTGGCCCCCTAAGTATTCGGGGGTAGCACCGACCGGCACTTGGGACTCAAAGACTTGAAGGCCAACCTTGGTCCAGTTGCCAAGACTCTGGAGGTTGACACCGCGCTTCGTTAAAGACTGAATAAGATCGCGGCGCGACGTCTTCAAAGTGTTTGTGCGGATCACCACGGGGCGGGGCACCTCGTTTGCTTCGAAAAACTCAATAGCCTCAGCAGGAGCGAAAAGCTGGAAAAACTTCTCCGCCATGTAAGGAGAGTAGCCGTAATAGCTGGAGATGTCCTCGAGCAACCTGTTTGTGTAAAACGAACGCGATTTGCCCCGGCCCATATCGGCCAGGTTGTCCAAAATCTTAACTGTTTCCATGATGCGCACGCGGAGATCGGCAGTAGAGATTGGGCCGTCCTGTTCGTCATTGTCGTCCTCTTCCTCGTCGCCTGCCTCACCTTCGAACTCGGGGACCTCATCGTCATTGATCTCAGCGTCTTCAGAATCAGACTCATCGAAGCTGTCGAATTCGTCGAGCTCTTCCAATTCATCCTCGTCCAAATCAGCCTCGTCCGCGTCCTCGTCCTCGTCATCGCTGTCCAAGAAACGTTCAGCAGTCGCGGCGTTCATACTCTCAAGATCATGCTCATCGCCCTCGTCATCACTAAACATCGGCTTCGGTTGATCGCTAGCATCGCTATCAAATAGCTCGGCCCGTGCCTCAGCCAATTCGTCCTCATCGTCGCTTGCCTCAGCGTCACCCTGCTGTTTAGCCTCGTTCTTCTTGACCCGCTTCTTTGCACGTTTAGAAAGAGTACCGTCTCGCACACGTTTTTCACCCCTAAAATCTTCAAGAGTGGGCGGATCCTGTTGCCTCGATTTAGCTCGCCGTCCCATTGATGCCAATTAAATCGCAGTGCAAGCGATGGTAGTAGTAGTGTGGGTCTGGTGCTGCGTGACCTGCACTTGAAATTTCAGTTTTTAAAAAAATTATGTAAGCACTGACACGCTTCTTCACAGAACATCCACCACCAACTCCCGGGTGGGTCAGAGCGTGTGCCGCAGTATTCTTACACCATGAGTGGCACAATACAAGCCGACCAATGGCTGATGATGAGGCTGCCAAGCCAGAATCACAAGGTGCTACAGCTGGTCCCACACACGGTTATAAATTTGGGGAAGTTTGGTTCGTTTGAGGCTGACTACCTCATTGGTGAGAAGTTTGGCTATACGTTCGACGTGCACCCCAACAAAACAATCTCACCTACGGAGTTCCCTGATTTTAGCGCTGATAATGAAATCGAGGAGCAGGCCATGGATGGCGATAAAATTGAATACGTCGGAAACAACACTATTTCGATGTGCGAGATTGAGGACCTCAAGAAGCAGGGCCTCAAGGGAGAAAAGATCATCGAGCGCATCACCGAGGCCCACCAGGACTTCGACAAGAAAACAGATTTCGCTAAAGAGAAGTATATGAAGAGGAAGAAGGCAAAGTATCTCCAGCAGTTCACGCCAGAGCCGTTGTCTGCCACTCAGCTGCTCGACATATATATCGACAAGGACAGCTCGCGAGTGATGAATATGAGCCCTGAGACCTTAGCGCTACTGCTGTCGCTTGGCAACATCCGCCCGGGCGGCCATTATCTTGTTCTTGATGAGACGCCGTCTGTTGTTGTTACTGCGATCCTCGAGCGCCTCAATGGACATGGATCTGTGACATTTGTGCATGAAAACGAGCACCCGAATGTTGATGGGTTGAAGTATTTCCCTCAATGGATGCCCAAGGAGGATCCCTCGGCTGGTGAGCCTGTAGTGAGGCTAGTGAACCTACTGGACTTGCTGTGTCCCGGAGAATCCATCAAGTTTGTTGAAAAAGACGTGAAATCGTTGAAGTCTACGCAACGGGGCCAGTATTACCGACAGCTCTATCGTGAGACCCAGCGCCAGTGGATTTCCAAGATGGCAGAAAATGCGGAGTTCGATGGGCTGATCGTGGCCTCCACCTTGGATCTTACAGATATCCTCCCGCGCCTCATTCCGTTTGTTGCTGGTTCTGCGCAAGTGGTGGTGTTCAGCGAGTTCAAAGAGCGGCTGGTCGATCTTACGCTGTCGCTTAAAAGCGACCTGCGCTTTTTGGCACCTACCATCACCGAAACGAGGATTCGCAAGTATCAGACGCTGCCTGGCCGCATGCATCCCATGATGACGTCGTATGGCTACAGCGGATATTTACTCTCGGCGATTCGAGTATTCCCGTGCCCAACCGTCCACGCCATGGGTGTTGGTGCTCAGCGCAAAAAGCGAAAGGTAGAGCCCTCACCAAAGGGGGATGCAAAAGAAGAACAATCTACGAAGAGCGACGATGTCAGGAGCAAAATGGACGTGGAGGCAGCTGCCGAGTGAAGCACTTCGTGTGTAATATTTAATCATCCATGCATTTTATTTTGGTAAGAAAAGGTTATTTACAAGGTGCAAAGGGCGCTCTCCTACTTTGCCGCCCACACTGTCCGCCAATTACCCGCGGAGTCCCGCTCCCCATGAGCGGTCCATCCCAGAGCCGTGAATCGGTCGACGCATAAGTCTATTTGGCTCTTGCTGCCCACCTCAAATACGGCCCGCGATGCCGTTGTCTCAACAACGCGGTCAATGAGAGCGTCATAGATGCGCGGCTGCTCGAGCAGTGCCAGCCGCGGCTCAAAACGTGAGACCGAGTGTTCGGCGTCACTAAGGCTGGTGATATAGGGCGGGTTCGCCATAACCACGTCCACATCTTTCACATGATCCGGGAGCGGATCGTACACGCTGTGGCTGATAGCGGCGGCCGCACCATCGAACCCGAGGGCGACTTTATTTAGTTCAAAAACTTGTAGTGCCCGAGGACTAATGTCCACTGCCCAGCCGGTTGCCTGCTTGATATGGGCCAACAGAAACAGTGCGCAGCCCGTGCCTGTGCAGAGGTCGAGCACCCTGATTTTTGGCTCCACGAGCGTGCTCAATTTGCTCACCCATTCCTCGGTCTCCCATCGCGGGATCAAGACGCCGCGTCTGCATTGGATGGTCAATGGGCCGAACGGTTGGCTGCCAAGAATATACTGCAAAGGATAGCCATATTTACCTCTGAGCTTAACTGCTCTGGCCACCTTTGCCTCCGGCAGCTCTTGCTTGAGCCAGCGCAGCTCGTTCCGCGCCTGTTGCAGAGACCCAGCTGCGGGGACGAGAGACGCCAGCCATGGGTCGGCTATCCCTTTGGGAGGACGTCGACGCATTGCATGCAGCAGCGTCGGCGGCGGTGGGATGAGGGTATTTTTCCATCAGGGCGAAGGGCCTTCAACTCAATCAGTGGGAAGGGCCATACAATATAGCGCCCGAGGCATTTCAGGGCAGAGTGGCGCCTCGATTGGGAAATGCGAGCGCGATCTGAGGCTGGCGCTCGCATATGTGCAAGAAAAAAACATGCAATTTGCAACACCCGGTCCCGGAAAAATCGCCGCTGCGCGCCTTTGATGCTACTGCGGCTCCTTCTCAGGCTGTAGCCTTGTCCTTCTATGGATTTTTTATTAAAATTTTAGCCACGAGGAGTCCCTGTCTTTCGCACCTCACGAATCAGGCACGATGCTGCTAAGGGGAGAAGGGCAGTAACATGCTGATTCGCCGGCGCGCGCCGGCCGAGTGTGGGGGAGTAAGCGGCACATCAACCACGCCGTTCAGCCCCACAGACGCCGATTTGTCAGCACCTGCCGTGAAGTGGGTGGGTGAGTGGCCCCGAAAAAAGCACGCCCCCGGTCGAACAGACGCTGGAGCCATTGACACACACCACGCAAGGGATGGGGGCAGATACTGGTCCTGCCAGTTCCACATCCTTCCCCACAGTCACAGTGACGCCCGACGCCTCCGAGCAGGCGCCGGGTTCGCAGCCATTGGCGAAAGATGCCGTGGCCAATGGCAGAACACGAAAACCCGGTTCCAGTGAAGAGCCCGCGCGCCCGGGCAAACCAAACACGAATCTCCAGCCGCCGCCTCCTCGCTCGCGGCCAACGCTGCAGCGTTACTACTCGCTGCCCATGAACCCGCTCAGTCCGGCGCGTCACCGGTTCAGGCTCCACAACGCGGAGCCGCACCACGTCAAGGAGACCGGCATTGTGAGCGTGCTCGAGGATGCCCGAGGCACATGGATCAACGAGTACCAAATCACGCGTGTCGTGGGTCGGGGAGCATATGGCATTGTGTTTCTGTCGGTCGACCCGCGCGGCGAGCAGTATGCGCTCAAGGAGTGCTCGAAGCGCCAGCTCGCGAAGCTGAACAGAGCCGCGCTCATGCGGATCAGACGCCAGGTGATCAGCGGCGGCAACCCTGCTCATCTCGACGTGAATTCGCTGATCAGGCGCGAGGTTGCGGTGATGAAGAAACTCGACCACCCGAACCTGGTCACGCTCTACGAGGTGCTGGACGACCCGAACTCCGAGTCTCTTGTGCTTGTTTTGGAGTGGTGCCCCGACGGCACGATCATGCCTCCCGAGAAGGACTACGACGGCAAGGCAACTCCCCTCGACGAAAACCAGTGTCGGCTGTACTTCCGCGACATTGTGCTCGGCATCGAGTATCTGCATGCACGGGGCGTGTGCCACCGCGATATCAAGGCCGACAACGTGCTCATTGGCGAGAACGATGTAGCTAAAATCGCAGACTTTGGGGTCTCGGAGATCTTCGACATCGCGTCGGGCGATAACGTTCAGCGCCCCGTGGGCTCGCCGGCCTACATGAGCCCCGAGCTGGTGGCAATGAACTTGGGCCGCTACAGCAGCCCGGTGAACACTCTCAACGCCCCGATCTCGGGGCGCAAGGCAGACATCTGGGCAATGGGTGTCCTGCTCTTCTACATGTTTCACGGAAAGCTTCCGTTTGAAGCGCCGGATCTCGATACCTTGCAAATGCGGATCACGCTAACCGAGCCGGAATTGGCTCCAACCTGTCCGCCCCTGCTTCAGGACCTCTTCAGAGGTATGCTCGACAAGAACCCAGCAACGAGAATCTCGCTTGAGCAGGTTCGAGAGCACCCCTGGCTCAATCGCAGCGGATCCGACCCATTGCTCTCCAGAGAGGAAAACGTTCAGGTTAGCGTTGATGACGGCGTCACTGAAGAAGACATTCTTTGCGCCATTGAGCTCATCGAGCACCGTAAGAACCTTCCAACCCATTTGGACTACTTACAGGTGTCGCAGAGCCTGCGAAACATGCATGGCTGGCACGGCGTCACCGATTCTGAAACATCGTCGGGGGCTCGCACCCCAAGGAGATCGTCCATGGACAGCGAATCCAGCGCATCCAGCAACGCGTCGGGATGGTCTCCCTCGGCTCACCCGGTAAGCACCGTCTCCTCGGGCTCAGCCCTGAAGATGGAAAAGCTTTCAGAAGCACTGGAAGAGGTTCTTCGCCTTCGAACGTGGCAGACAGAGGAGCCTCTCGAGTCTCCGAGCCTGCCAGCTGCCAAAGACTAGACGAAACTAAACTTTGCATTGAACTAATTATTTATTCATTTATTTATTTCTGATACTGTTGGACTCTGTTGGACTATTGAAGCATGCTGCTACACAGTTGCAGGGAAATGAAAAAGGAAGTCTAACTTGGTGCGACATCGTCGCCACACTAGCCGCCCCGCTACTTCTTGCGCTTCGTGACCATAAGCTCAGCAATATGCTGCTCCAGTTGCCGGTTGGAGTTTTCAAGCTTGTCAACTTCTGCCTGAAACTGCTTTCGTTTGTCGATCAGCTTAGCGTTCTCCTCGTCAAATCTCAGCCTTTGGAATTGCAGGACCATGTTGAACTGGTTCTTAATGCCACGAATGTTTTCCTTGAACAGCACGTTTTCTTCTGTATTGTGTGCATCCAAAAACTTCTGGCCAAAGGGAGAAATCGCGGTCAGGATCTCAAGCCCTGTCATTCGGCTTGCATACCGCTCAACATCGTTCTCTTGCAGTGCTGAGTTGATGTGGGCTGGTGTATGAGGAGACTTCAAGATCGAATGGGGCCCTGGAGTGCTGTCGTTGTTCAAAGCCTTGCCGAGACGAAACAGCCTTAACTCGCGACGCTTCGCTTTGTAGTGGCGCTCGTGGGTTTGATCAATCAGGTCAAGCATACCGTGGCTCATGAGAAGTTGTTTGAGCTTCAAAAGATCGCTGTGCAGTGGATTGTCTACCTCCACGGTACCCCAATCATACTGGCGACCGCACACTTCGCGGCCATCAACTGCGCGCACCATCTCGGTACTCGATACGAGTGCATAAGGCCAGTTTTGGCTCTCTGCATCGAAGACGTTGATCTCATTTTGTTGCAGAGAGTCTCGAACCAGCTTCTTGAACGATGCCAGTTCCTCCACGGTCTGTGAATCAGACTTGGATATGATTGGCACTAAATTAGCGCGGGCTCCAATCTCTTTCATGGAAATAATATCTAGAGGCATCAAGGAATGGCCGGAAGGCTGAAGGAAGTAAAGGCAAACGTGAACTCGAGTGTCAACAAGCTTGCTACGCGACGGCTGCTCTTCGGCGCACATATAGCGCTGGTACTGGGTGTCAATAAAATTCGTGATCGGAGTCCATGAGTACTGATTGTTGGTATAATCACCGAATCCGGGGGTATCCACTAATGTGAATCGAGCTTCAAACCCATTCTCGGAGACCACGCACCGGTTGATTTCGATTTGTGTTGTTCGATGAACGTTTGCCGCTTGCTGCTTATCGATACCGTATCCCAAGGGGCCGTGGCTCGATACCTGTGTCGATACCGGAGCATTGCTCTGAGTCAAGTCACCCAGAAGCATGCGGAGGAAAGTTGACTTCCCCGACCCGCTTTCCCCAGCAACCATCAATGTGAATGAAACGCCCTTTCGGTACACAATGCGTTGCCGCTGCTCTGGGAGCATTAACAGGCAGCCAGATCTCGAAACAAATATCTTTTTGGCATCTCGGGGAGATGGCACGGGCGGCACGGTCGGCAGCGAGACTAGAGGGTCTGGAGCCCCAACATTGCATTCTCCATCGTATTCGATTGGGAGAGGCGAGTCAAGCGCAATCGACGGAGGCTCTGCAGAGTTATGGAGCAGTGGAGCGCTCAAAGGGTCAGAGCCCTCGTGCATTTCGTGGTCTTTGTCGTAGCCAGAATTCTCGCCGCTATCGCTGCTTCCATTAGGGCTACTCACCGACTCATACGATGAACTCACAACCGGGTCATACTCTGGTTGCGAGCCCGATAGGTTGACACCGTCCTCGTATTTCGGGGATTTGCCTGGTATTGGCGATGGCGACTGCAGGACCGTGTAGCCATTGCTGCTGGTCTGGTCCTGCGATTTGACACGGGTTAGCTCCTGGCCATGGGAGAGAACTGCGCTCATTAGAGGCTCTTGAGACTGAAAAACTGAGAAGTCAGGTTTGTTGAGATCCAACTGCTCAGGCTGCATGCGACCGTGGTCCATAAATCTTGCGCGAGCAATGAGTCTACGAACGCAAGGGCTACTGAGATATGTAAAATGTTATCGGGGGAGCTGATCAATTCGTTGCTAGAAGCAGTAGCTGATCAATGAGACTGCATTACCCGGATTGGCAGTTTGTCGGCAGTTGGCCGGCGGGCTCAATCTATCCGCATGTAGCTCATTGAGTACTCCTTAGGATCATGTGTCAAAGTGGCGCTGATTCAGTAGCGAGACGAATCAAACGCCAATTTCATAGATTCTAAATTCATGATATCTGCATCTATAAAGACGGTGTGTAGCTTCGATTTATAGCTTCGACTTATAGTTCTTGACAATTGCCTCGTAGAAGTCGCTCGTCAGCTCATTATAAGCGTCCTTGCGCTCCTCGGTGCGCTCGAAGTTCAGCAAGTCTTCGATGACCTCGCGGAAAAGCTCTTTACGGATTGTTCCATACGAAGGTGACAATGCGAACTTCTTCACCTGGCCCGCAATCTCCTCTGCTTCGGGAAGACCGCCCTGGGCCGTGATCAAGCCAGCCTCCAGGGCCTCCTTGGCCGAGAACCTATGAGCGGTCAGCGTGATCCTGTGCGCGACCTGGCCGCCATAGCGTGCCCGGAAGATGGACATCAAAGGACCCATAAGCGGGGCTCCGAACACCAGTTCGTTCATGCTCAAGAAGCCCTTCGATGGGTTCATAACCTGGTAGTCGTGGCAGGTTGCAATCATGAATCCCGCGGCAAACGCGTGGCCGTTGACCAAGGCAATGGTGGGCCAGGGGAATTCGAGGAAGACACGCATCAACGGGTAGTACAAGCCGTCGAAAAAATTGGGCGTCGAAATGGCGCGCTCAAAGTCGAGGCCATTCGAGAAAAACTTCGGGGTAGTGGAGGTCGTGATCAGCGGTAGCGGCTCGCGTTCCGTCTGGATGTACGTAACCGCCTCGATGATGGCCGGGATTGTTTCTGGCGTGAAGCGATTGTCCGGAGGAATATTGAGCTCCAGCAGGTGGTAGCCCTCATGCGGGGTGTAGATTGCAAACCGTTCATCTGAGCCTATAGGGAAGTACACCGACATTGGAACTACCTTCGTTGGCCTAGCCGCTCATCGTCTACCCCTCGCCGACTTTAAAGGATGCCCCCAGCTTGCATAGGGCACGGGTTACACCGCTCCCGCCTGTCGTTACCCCACCACCACCCTCATGACAGCGCGCCGAGGCACCTTTACTGTACACCAACCGCTGCCGGCCCCTACCTACCTACCCGCTGGGTGTTGGGAAGTCGGGGCTGGCGGTCACACTACTGGCGCCACTAGGGCACATGGCATACCACACCACATACAACACCACACACGGTCTGTAGGTGTTTATACAAAATATTATCAAAGAACCCAGCGGTCCCGCCGCATGCACTGCGTGAGAAATTAAGTTTAAATCATTTTTCACGATCCTCGGCTGGATCCTGACGTTAAATACATTTAGTTCTGGGCCTTGATAAGGGCGTTGATCTTGTCCTCACGGTTGCCAAGAGCACCGCCGGCAACGAAGTGCTTGAACTTCCGGCGCACACCCCAGCCGCCGTTGGGGTTGGAGAGGTGGAAGGGCCAGAGGAAGTTGTTGGCCTGCTTGAAGTTGGGGCCAACGGTATAGATCTCGTGGATCAGGTCCTCAATGCAGATGATGCCGTACTGGCCAAGCGACTCCTCGATGATCGAGTTGTCGGTCAGCGGGATGCGCTGCTTGTTGACCTTGCCGTAGCCGCGCTTGTAGATGAGCTGACGGACGCTGGCAAGGTTGGGGTAACCGTAAGCGACCCAGGGCTCGACCGTGCGCAGGAGCTCGGCGGTGGCCTTGTTCAGCCTGACGAAGACACCAGCGTTGATCTGGGTCAAACGAAGAAGTTGCAGGACCTTGCGGGGCTTGGGAGCGATCTTGTTCACACCCTTGATGCGAACAACGAACACAAGCTTCTCCTGAGCGGGGACGAAGACCTCACCGCTGGAACGAGCGGCGCGCTTGGCCTGGATCTCCTCACGCTCGGCGTCGCGGTACTCCTTGACGTACTTCTCGGCACGGGCGAAGATGACCTCGCGCTTCTTGGCGTCGGCCGCCTTGCGCTCGGTAGCCTGCTGAGCCTTCTGCTCGGCAAGCTTAGCGGCGTTCTTCCGCTTCTTCAGCAGCGTCTCGGGGGGGAACACGGCGGACTGCGCAGTCGACATTGGGCTGATGAAGATGAGAACGGGAAAAAGTTTCAGGCTTGTGGTTTTTCCAGCAGCTGACAGCGCTTGATTGGGACCTAACGTAAGAAAAATCCCAGCCGGTCAGGCAGAGCTGTATAAGTCAGCTGACTACAGCCTAAGGAACTAGCGCGCCCACAGCACGTTGCGAGGAGAAGGGTCCTATGCTGCTGACACATATGCCCTATGCCCGGGACCACATGTGGCCTACACCACGTGGGCCCTACCGTCGGCCCTGTCGCCGTATCGTGCACGAAAGTGCCCACATGCCCCGGCCATTCCGCGCGCCCAGTATCGGAGCCGACATGCCTGACCGCGCGCCCATCGAACACGCTTCTAAAAATATCCGAAAGCAGGGGGAAGGGGGTCTAGCAAACCAGTGAAGCAATCAATTAAGGAATAAAAAAAAGGAGTCAAATTATTTGGTTTATTTATGCGAGGAAGAAGAGAGCGGCACCAATTGCACCGGTGAGAGCATATGTCGACCACGAAGCCAGCGCGGCAGTGTTTTTAGCAGAGGCAGTGCTGCTTGCAGCAGAGCCGGATGCAGTCGCCGCAGCGCTAGACGAGCGGGCAGTTCGGGAGCCGCCCGCCGAGGAAGAAGAGGACGCAACCTCGGACGCAGTGGTCGAGACCCCGCTGCCGGTGCTGGAGGGGATGGCCCCGAATCCGAGCGACGTGGAGGTGGTCGCCGCCGACGAGTTCGACGTGGCGTTGGCGGCAATGCTGGTGGAGTTGGCAGCCACAGCGCTCGAAGAGTTCGACGTTGGGGCAACAATCGCAGACGAGTTGACCGCAACGCTCGTGTTCGACGCGGCTGCCGTGGCATTGGTCGAAGTCGCGGGGGCAACCGAAGTGGCGTTCGATGCAGCCGAAGTAGCGTTAGCAGAGCCCGTCGCGACCAGCGCGCCAGCAGTCGTCGACGTCTGCGCATTCTCGCTAGAGCTCGACGTCGTGTTCTGACCAATGATGCGGAAGAATCCGGTGTAGTTCGGGTCCTCGCCCGAGGCGTCAAGCTCGAGGGCGTAGTCTCCGGTCTGAATATCCGTTGGCACCGTCCATGCAACGCCACCCTGGTTCGGGATGTTGCTGCCAATGGTGGCTACAGTGTGGAGGTTGTTGGCATCGCCGGCCTTCAGCAGGAGGTCGACCGTGCTGCCCGAGGCGTTGGCCCAGGTGATGTCCAGGGTGCTACCTGCGAGCACGGTGACATTGCCGAGTGGTGCGGTGAAGGCATTCGAGGCCGCGAGGGCACTGGCGATGAGCGACGAACCGAAAGCTACTGCGGAAAACTTCATACTTCTGATATCACCAGAAAAAGAGGTGCGCTCCAAAACAGTGGAGACGCGCGGCTTTATATGTCTCCTGGGACCTGCGCACCCTGCGCGCCGTTGCTATATTTGGCACCATTTCAGGGTAAGGTTGCTGTTTTGGTTTACGCCCCTCCAGGGCTTGACGCGTCCTGTCATGCATCTGGCAGAGGTTTTCTCAGCTCAGGTGATCTCAGGAGACACCTGTTCGACCACCTTAATCATGCAGGGTCGGCTCGAGCATGTTCTCGCACCTGACCTGGACGCAGTGCCGGCTGGCTGGCCTGCCGAGTCAATCGTTATTTTTGCAGTACGTCGGATGCGAGCTAAAATCGTGCGCTGAAACGTAAACAACCCGGCGCGCATGGACGCAAACATCCGTTGTAAAACAGGTGGCTGGTGCCCGACCCAGGCCCGACGCTCTACGAACCTCGCCCTAACGGCATCTCGGCGACCAGCCACCCGTGAGTGGACCCTAACGGAAGGGCAAGCTGCAAAATCCAACCCACCTCCTGCGCCGAGGAACCCGCATCTGGGGTAATCAATATAGAACGCTCCCGAATGGGGCAACTAATTAACAGATCGATCGCCTCATGCACCTTGAGGCCGGAGGGCATCGCGATCAAATTCTGCCGCCGATGACTGGTGGCCCGATGGCCTTGTCATGGTGGCTGGTATTTACGTTTACTCCGAGTTGCACTGACGTGTTTATTTACTATCTTGTTTAACGGGTGACACGCCGCGTCCATATGACGATCTCATGGATATACGGTGCCAAGCAGTGCCAGTATTGTCGAACTTTTATGGCTTGCTTGTAGTCGCGTGGACCTCGCGTTGTCCACCATCACGCACAGAGGTAGCCGATATAGAACAGCAAATATCGTATAGAAGCAAGGAGCCCTGGTGATCGAAGCTAGCTACGCGGCGGTCACACCTGCTAGCGCGATTAGGTTTTCTTGCGTGAGCGAGTAGGCGATCGCCTTTACGCACTACCTTCACGCAATGCGCTTCGCTTCAAGAACGTCGCGCCGTAAGCTCTGGACGATCCTCAGTGGGTACGGCCAAAATTAATTTGAGATGTCATTTCTTTGATCTAGAATCAAGCAAGCGTAATAAAAAAAGTCCCTCGAGCACTGGAGAAGTCCGCCCCCGCAGGCAATATAGTATTAATTCAGTTTTGGTTACTTCAGCACGTAAACCAGCAGATTGATTTCTTGCCTAGATAGTGGTGGCAAGGATGATTGCTTCATGCTCATATAACAACCAGACTCATCGTAGCAGACCCTGTCGTTTCTTCTCGATTGCAGTTTTGTATGGTGGAGCCACTGGCGATCTCACAGGATCGAGACTCACATAGTCGTCATCAAGATCTAAGTATGTCGCGTCGCTGTCGTAGGAGCTGAGGTCGCCACAGGCCAAAAACGGAGCAACAACGCGCTCTTCGGCGGGCCCGAGCATCTGATCAAAATAATCTGTTGTCGATGTTCCCTTGGAAATTAGCGCTAAGGGGTCCCACCCCGGTCTTGGTGTGTAGCCTTGGCAGACGATAAACGCCTCTAAACTAGAGCCGCGGGAAGATCGAGGTTTGGCGCACGTTACCGTCTCAAATAACCTGCCAAGCTGGGCATACATGAGGTCGATATCGCGTCCTCTGAAAATCTTGGCAACAAACGTTCCTTGCGGCTTCAAGATCGCAGTTGCAAGCTGCAACGCGCTATACACTAGCTGCGCCTGCAGATACTCATCGAGGTCGTGCAATCCTGTGACGTCTGGGGCTCCGTCGCTCACGACAATGTCTGCCTTAAGTCCGCCAAACTCGTTCAGAATGCGCGTGACCGTAGATGGATGGGTGATATCAGCCTGAATAGTATGAACCCCTTCAATTGGTGAGATAGGCTGGAGATCGACTGAGACAATCTTGCTCTCTGCGGGAGTGCAGCGGCTGAGGACCTGGCTCCATGATCCTGGAGCAGCACAAAGGTCTACAACGTTCGTGATGTTGTCGAGAAACTTGAACTCCTCATTTAGCTGCAACAGTTTATACGCAGATCGAGCTCGCCACCCTTCTTCCTTAGCCTTGCGGTAGTACTTATCGCGCTTGTCCTTACTGCTTTTTCCCATAGTTTGTTGTGGCAGGCGTGAATTTCAAAAAACTAGTTGGTAGATTACGTGTACATGTGAATGGTGTTCAAGGACTGGCGAGCCTAAACTGGCTAGAATGCTTTCTGAGCGCGCTCAAAGAGGCGGCAATATAGTTGAAGTCGGCCCCAACACATGCTTTCACTATACGGCCCGTAGTCTTGAATCAAGCTCCGGGCTGTCAGTGGCGGCGGCACCATTGAGAATTCAAGCTAGCTGCTAATCATACATGTCAATAAATAAGCCTTTTTATCTCCTTAGGGACCACCGTTCTAAGGCAGCCATTTTTATATGTCGTTAAGGGCCACAGACACGACGCCTTTGTGATGGCCCTTATATTGCCGGACAACATGTCCCGTTGCGAGTTCCCATAGCCGTACATAATGATCACTGCACGCAGTTACAAGGTATGCGGAGTCTGCCGTGAACGCGCAGTCCCACACCCACCGCTGATGGCCCTTGAGAACGGCTTCCATCTGCGGGTTCTCATCAGTGCTCCATATCCTTGTTGTGTGGTCGGCCGAGCATGTGGCGAGATGCTTCACGTCTGGGCTCAGCAGAACTTTGGTGATGTATTTGGAGTGTGCAAGAAACCGCACGCAGGGCGTCAGAGATGTGATGTCTCGCGAGTTCTGCATCTTCCACATGTAGCACATCCCCGAGTTATTCCCGGCAAGAAGAAGCGTGCCATTACTAGCTACGCTCACACTGCGCACGGGCACACCTTCCTCTGGAATCAAGTGGTGCGTGCATGTGTTCTCACCAAGATCCCACACCCGGACATTGCCGCCATGGTCGCAAGATATGACTTCGCCCTGGTTCGGATGGATAACTACATCGTTGACGGGGGAGTGGTGCTGGTAATTGCGCTGGATCGAAGGCGAGCGCATGTCCCACACCTTCACGGTACCGTCTTCGCTGCTGGTTGTCATCCACTTTCCATCCGCCTGTATTGCGAGCGCAGTGACGTTGCCTTTGTGGCCCTCGAACGTCATAACGGGATTCGGGTTGTTGGATTTGATATCGTATAGGCGCACGGTGTGGGATCCAGCGCACGCTAGGTACTTCTTGTCGTGGGTGATCACCATTCTGTTCACCTGGCCGTCGCCATGTTGAATAGTGCGGCTACACACGCCTGAGAGAGCTTCCCAGAATTTGATCATCTGGTCGTATCCACTGCTGCACAGCACCACAGACATGTCGTCGCTCATGGTGAACTACTCAGATACACGGTCCTGCTTCCGGATCGAAGGCGAGCGAGGAGGTTATGGTGACGGCTGGCTACCACTTACCGCCATTGATATACCTCCTCGGAGGTGATGCTATGGATCGCACGAAACTACTTGCAACGTTCAATGAACAAGACTCAGAATCTCTGTGAGCGGGCTGCCATCAGACGGAGCCTACTACAAAGCTGTGGCCTTTATCTGAGTTGGTAAGAATGTATGGTGAGCAAGACTTGTTTGTGTCTGGCTCAATGCATTACGGAAGGGCAAATACTGGCAGGGTGCCAAAGGCAAGCAGAAAAACAAGCTTAAAAGCAGAGCATTTTGAAGGAGCTTGTCAGAACTCAGTGCTACGTTGCATGGGGTCCACAGAAGCCTGAGCGAATCAGGCTCACAGCGAAATGGCTAGGGCAGGGGCCGAGACCGAGCGCATACGCACTGCCCTCGATCCGAAGCAACAGTGGTTTCAGATGGCGGCCCGGCTCGAGGAGGTCTGAGCGAAGCGTGATAAGATGAAACTGGCATTGTTAATGACCACAGGGTGTGTATCAATTTGCCAAAGTCCATGTCTTGGCCCTATGCTTCGCGAAAATTCTAGAACCAATCGAGCTCCCAGCGATGCCTGACTACGCATGTGCCCTGCAGCGGTTGGGCTCCGCGTATTGCGTATATAACCACGTAAGGGCTGAGCCGTAGCAATCTCACACTGCTTCGAGTGTAGCTACTCGCGCTAATTAAGAAACAAAAAATGGTGAAAGAAACCAAGCTGTATGATCTGCTCGGCGTATCTCCAACCGCCGATGATGCGGATCTGAAAAAGGCCTATCGCAAGGCCGCGTTGAAATATCATCCGGATAAGCCCACGGGCGACGAAGAGAAGTTCAAGGACGTAGGCGAGGCCTACGACATTCTGTCGAACAAGGACAAGCGCACCATCTACGACCAGTACGGCCTTGATGCGGCGCGCACAGGACAGATGCCAATGCCTGATTTCGGTGGCGCTGGCGGGCCCGGCGGCGGAGGGGCTGGTGGCTTCCCTGGCGGAGGCTTCCCTGGCGGAGGCTTCCCTGGCGGTGGAATGCCCGGCGGTGGCACGACGTTCTCGTTCAGCCCTGGCGGCGGCGGCGGCGGCTTCTCGAGTGCTGATGCGTTCAACCTGTTCAACACGTTTGGCAGCATGGGCGGCGGCATGGGCGGTATGGGCGGCGACATGGACGACGACCCGCTCTCGTTTTTGCGCGGAGGCGGCGGAATGCCGCGCGGCGGCCGTTCGGGCCGCTCGAAGTCTGCCCGCATGCAGGAGGTGGAGCCGAAGGTGATTGATCTTAATGTTGCTCTCCGCGATCTATACACTGGCACCACCAAGAAGCTGAAACTGAAGCGCCGTGGCCAGAGCGGCCAGCCGGAGTCAGAGACGCTGGAGGTCAAGATCAAGCCGGGTTGGAAGTCCGGCACAAAACTCACATACAAGGGTCGCGGCGACGTACAGCCGGACGGCTCGGCCCAGGATATTATTTTTGTGATACAGGAGAAGCCCGATCCGGACTTTTCGCGGGAGGACGACGATCTGAAAATCAAGTTGAAGCTGAGCTTCAAGGAAGCGCTCACTGGCTTCTCGCGGGTCGTGACCACGCTTGACGGCAAGAAACTGAAGGTGAGCCAGGGCCGGCCTGCGCAGCCGAACCAGATCTTCACATTCCCTGGCCGCGGCATGCCAAAGTCCAAATCCCCAAGCCAGTTCGGCGATCTTAAGGTAGAGCTCCAGGTCGAGCTACCATCGTCTCTCACAGCTGAGCAGAAGGAAGCTATCGAGAAGAACTTCTAATAATATTTATGCATGCATATAGTGTCACCCCTGTTAGGTTCCTTTTGAATGCTGTGTGGCCCCACGCACCTGTTGTATCAAGCTGTATCACGCTTGGTGTATCACGCTTGGTATAAATTGGTGCATCACGCTTGTATTTCTGAGTGCATCACGCTTGGTACACGCTTGCTGTATCACACTGCTTGTATCGTACTTGCTGTATAGACGCGCACTACTGTGCCACCAGCCAATAATGCTATATAACTTAGATTAGATAAAGGTACAAGATTCAGTCGTGCTTCGACTTCTTCTTCTTTTTCTTCTCGCCCTCGGCCTCAGAGTCCTCGTCCTCCGCCTTGCGCTTCTTCTCCTTCTTCTCCTTCTTCTCCTTCTTCTCTTTCTTCTCCTTCTTTTCCTTCTTCTCCTTCTTCTCCTTCTTCTCGGTCTTCTCCTCATCGGACTCAGCGCCGGCATCGCCCATGCTCACGTCGGCGACTTCAGACTTGGTCGCTTGTGTGGAGCTCGACGCCGGTACGGGAGCGACAGGGGTAGCTTCAACACCGGGCTGGTTGGACAGGTCGACGTAGTCCTTCTTCCACTCGCTGGGGGTCTGGTCGTTGGTGTTGCCGAACTTGTCGAGCTGGCCGCTCGCCTTGAGCTGCTTCTTGCGCTGCGCAACGGGTCCGAGACCCCAGCGTCTTGGGTATGTGTCGCGCTCCATAATGCACCGCTTGATCTTCGACACAACGCCGTGGTCGCACGACGCCAGGTCCACGCTCGACATCTGGGCAATGCCTAGAGCAATCGCCTCGCCCTTGGTGGTGATGAGAACAACCTCGTCGCCCACCTCAATGCCCTGCTCGTACCGCAGCAGCCCGGGAATCATGAGCTTTGCACCGTAGCACACAGCGTTCACGGCGCTGTCCTTAACAACAACGCGCTTGTAGCCAACCAGCAACGTCTCCAGCGGGCGGATGCATCGCCTCAGATACGACTCGTCGCGGCTGTTGTCGTACATCCACTGCGCATCAAGGATATCGTGCAGCGTCACCATGCCGTCGTTCTCGTCAAGGGCACCGGACCGCACACGGCGCAGTTCCTGCATGTGGCCGCCAACACCAAGCAGCATGCCCAGGTGCACGCACAGCGTACGCATATAGGTGCCGGCCTCACACGAGGCCCAGAATACCGCGAGCTGGCGCTCGTTGTCGAACTCAAAGAGCTTGGACTCGTAGATCGTGCGGATACGCAGCTGGCGCTTGACCGCACTGATGAGGGGAGGACGCTGGAACAGAGCACCGGTCAGGGTCTCGAGCGAGCGGCCAAGCTCCTTCTCATCCTTAAGGGCGTCGTGGAGGCGCAGAACGCACACGTACTCCTTGCCAGCGCCCTGCTGGCTCTTGACCAGCCGCGTCGCACGGTCGATGCAGACGATCAGGCAGCCAGTGACCTTGGGGTCGAGCGTACCGGAGTGACCCGTCTTTTCAACACGCAGAATGCGTTTGATCCAGGCCACCACCTCGTGGCTGCTGGGGTTTGCCGGCTTGTCGAGATTAATCACACCAGTCGAGATATATGAAGCAATATCGCGGTTCAATGGGTTGCTTCCGGCAGGGATCGGCGTGTAGTGTCCGGTCCGGGCAACAAGCTTATCCCAGTTTTTCAGCAGCAAAGGCCACTGGCTAGTGTCCACGGGCGGCACTGCGCTCTCAGGCTTGATTGTGTGCTCCATGAACAAATTTTGTTGCAAGAACCAACGCTCTGAAATTTTCCAAGTGACTAAAGACCCATGACCTAACCACGACCGAACCTGAGATTCTTGGAGTGGATGCCTGGAACGGGCCTTCAATCGCTGGAAATACCGTGGTTTTTCTGGACTACTATTTAATAATTTTGGTTTTTGTCGTGTTGCTGTACGCTGAGTACTTCTGTGCCGCTCCTGCGGCTTTGGGCGCAGGAGGCTGGAGGGTTGAGCACTTTGCAACACGGCTGCGGCCTCAGATACGAAGCATCGCAGAGCCATTTTGTTAAATCTACACTACTGTTATGGGTGTAAATAAGTGTGATCTTTCGGCGTTAACGGTGCAGGCCGTTTTGGCTTGTGAGGCATCTGGAAGTCTCAAGCCTAACTGCGTTCAGACTCACTTGATTTTGCCATTCCACAAAGGAACGCCTTCATGCTCTGTTACTTCATATCGATCGAAGCGCCTGAGAAATGAATTGAACGATCTGATTGCAGTGTGTGCATGGTCCATTAGGGTGAGACCGCTGTGTAACTTGATTTGCATACGTAAGGCGCTCCAAGTCGAGAGTGCACATTAAACTAACACCAACGGCTCAACTACAGAAGTGCACCTTGTACATTTAGACATGATTAGCTGTATACTACTACTACGAATGCTATGTTTTCGCTGGCGGCCGAGGTGGCCGGGGGCTTCGTTGGAGCAGCGTGTGCCGATGCAGAAACTGCTCGCGAGCATGCTGTCGGACCAAACGTAGGTAAACATGGACAGACACTGCGCCTTTGTCCAGCGCTTTTGGTAGCATGCGCAGCAAGTCGTCAATGGCACGATCGCCAGCCTCTGCCTCGACCATAGCACGATCGGCGGCGCTCACGGTCACCAGATTGCCCTGCGGCTCCTTTGCGCGCTCCTCAGCATACTGCGTAAGGGCTTGAGCACTGGCCGTACTGTTACCGAGCACTTCAATATTACGGATCAGCACTTCGCGGGTTCTCAGAAGCGCGTCCCTCTCGCGGACAGCTAACGCTTCGATGCGAGCCAGTGTCTCGGCGGCTGAGTTTAATTGCAAACTGTCCTTGTGGCGCTGGGCGCTCCACACGCCCACTTGAGTGCGTAGCGCCGCTTCGAGCCTATTGAGTGCCGCAGCTCGTTCCGACGAAATAGGCGGAGCGATGTTGGAATCGGGCGCATCAAGAAGATCTATTGAGACACTCTGTTTGTGCTTCGTTGGCGGTAGTGCCGATGGGGGTGCAGGGGTGGGTGCGGGCGCCGGCGCCGGCGCCGGGCCCGACGCAGGGCTCATGATCTGAGGCTGCTCTGCTATGGGAGCTGAGAATCGAGGGTCTGGAGGCGCAGAGTACACAGGCTCTTGCACACCCACCCAAGCAGCAACCTGCGGATGAGCAGGCGCAAGACCATTTGGAGTGTGTGGCACGGAGTATGGGCTTCCGCTCTGTACTTTTGGGGGCAGGGGAGGTAGCGGCGACGCGCGAGAAGCACCCACTGGTGTTGACCTTGACGATAATGCTGGTGAAACGCCCCAGGGGCTCTTGGGATGCGGATCATTGGAAAGGGAGGTTCTAGGGGCCGGTCCATTGGAAGCTGGGCCTTTAGGAGGGGGAGCGGGCGCGCGGCGCCCTTCATAAGCTCCCGCGGCCGGGCCTGCCGGTCCTTTAGCTGGCAGTTTTGGTGGCTTGGTTGGCGTTGGGGGACCAGGAGGCTTTGGCGGTGCCGGAGGGGGCTGAAGGGCCAGATCGAGCAGGTCTGTTACCGAGAGTTGCGGCTCGACGCGGCGCTGCTGCGAGTCCACATAAACGACCGAGGGCTCGATGGGATAGTTAGCAGAGACCCAGAGCTCAATTGTGTGTAGATTGTGAGATCCTTGTAGAGCAATAAGCCGCTGGCCGGTGAGCGCCAGTGTGTCGGCCCTGGGCTTGAGCCATGGCGAAGCATCAAGCGCACGGCCGATATCAGAGAAGCATTGCCTGACGTTGGCGTACTGGAGCTGTTCTAGTTGGGAGTACAGCCACTGGTGAATATACGCAGGTACCATCGGCCGGGTCGGCAGTCCTTGCTTTGGATTGCCGGGCCCCGCGTTGCCAGTTTTCACGGCCGCCGCTGGCTAATAAACAAACCGCAGGGCTCTCTCTGCTGCAGCGCCCGAGCACCAACAACACAGGATACCGCCGGCCGCGCCCCCACAGTAACGGGTCCCCACGAGCTCCCCTGGTATCCATATGGCGGTGCTCAGGCCAGCCGGCCCATCGTTAGACCGACAACGTACATGAGCGGGCTGGCGGTGATTCTAGGGCTCGCCATCACGGTGGTGATGTCGCTGCTGGCGTGGCGGTTCGCGCCCAAGCAGGACAACACCGTCTGGCGCTCGAGCCTCGTTCTCACGTTCTCCATGTTTTACCTGCTGTGGGCCATCACATACCTTGCACAGCTGCACCCGCTCGAGGCGCCCATCCGATCAGACCTGCGGGCCGAGTGAGGCGAGCCGGCGCGCGGCGCAATCGCGTTGCGGCGCGTCCGCGCTGACATTGAACCGCAATTGAAGCTAATAACCCGTATAAATAATTTTTAAATCTTCGCTGGCGGTCACCGCTGCTTGCCGAGCTTGCGCCCGCGGCCAAACTCCTCGGCCTTGCGCCGGTTCTCCTCGCGCGCCCTGAGCCAGCGCTTGATTAGCGGCGGCATCACCAGCAGCCGGGGCCCGCCGGCTCGCGGGAGGAATTCGGTGAGGAACATGTGGGCGTGTGCAGCGAAGATCCCCAGCAGCGGCTCGTAGGTGCCGGGAATCCCGCCGGAAACGAAACCCACGGCAACGCTGGCCCACGGGACATAGCACCGTGACAGCTGGATGACAAGGAGCGTTGTGGGCTCCCATGGCGCCTCCTGCGCCATTGTCCACGACATGGCGCTCGCCACTCCGCCGAGGTACGCATAGAGCCCGAGGCGCGGGCCGACCAGCTCGAACACTGCGGCGAGGAACAAGAGGTAAGCAACTAGCGTGTTGCGGTCGGGTATGATCGCCACCTCCATGCGCTGCAGCGACGAGCAGAACACAAACAGTGTGATGAGCCCGTTGAGGTTGTTGCCGGCGTACGAGAGGGGCGCCAGCGCCATTGGCACCACGTTCCACCACGGGCGCACCGAGGTCATCCACATCCACCGGACCTCGAGCATCGGCGTCAGCGCCAGCATGTAGAACGAGCACAGCACATGAACGACAAACAGCACCGTCGCCGCTGCTCCGAGGTGGCGGGTCACAAATGGAATTCTTTCCCATGTCTCGCGGAACCCGGGCTGTCTCTCAGGCATCTTAACAACCACGTGGAGCGCGCCGACCAGTGCCTGTGCTGCTGCTATCGCTACACAGGGTGTCCACGTCACACAGCGCCTGCGAGACCCAGCGGCGACCGTGCGCGGTGTGATGGGTAAGGGCGCATACTGCAATCAGCGGTGCGTCGAGGGGCCGCGCATTGGATAGATGGGGGATGTAGAGGCGCCCGGGAATAATTGGGCGGAGAATCGATATGCGTGTTCCATGGTCCTTAACCGGGAGTGCTCTCACATCTGCCGAATTATGTTTGAGCCAACCTTCCAGTTGCTGCTACACATCTCTGTGAAACAGCACCCCGATGCTCCCAAAACCGCAATTCCCTATCATGAAACGCGTACACTCGCAATCAAGGCCTCCGTAGATATAAGCAGCCTCTTCCACGGCTGGAAGGGCCGGTCCATGGCATTCTTGTCTCTGGACGGTTTCACTACAGCTATCCACCACTACTATCGCTTTGTCATTACGGCACATACAGCCATATCCTACGCACGCCATAACCCCGCGGACCAAGCGCCATACTTCGTCTATAAGCTCAGCAAGTAGGCCTGAGCTGCTAACGTCAATCCTCAAGCTTGGCACCTCTCTAGCTCTGCTGTGCAAAATCTAGGCATGTCAGTGACCACTGGTGACCCCTACGTGGACAACCTACTCGTGAGCAACGGGCTCGATAGCTATATCAGCCGTTTCCGGGAACATGCGATCCGGACTGACGTGCTGAGCGACCTCACCGACGAGGACTTGCTCGAAATCGGGGTCTCCAGCCTCGGCCATCGTATCCGAATCCTAAAGCTTGCCAACCTTGGCCGCAGCTCTTCGGGTCAAGCCCCCACTGCGGTTAGCGCAGGCGGGCCCATCAGCTCTAGAAGACAGAATGATACCCCAAGCGGTCCGGGAGACACGCACCAGCCGCTCACCCAAAGGCAACTAGAGGAGTCCGTCGCAAGCCTTAAGCAGCAGCTGGAGGAGACAAATAAGCAACACGCGGAGCAAATAACGAAACTGCGAACGTGGTTCTCGAAGAAGCTGAAAGAAATGGGCCCGCTCCCCACGCCGACGGGGCCGTCAAACCGCCCAAAAAACATTTCCCCGGGCTCAACGGCCCCCGACTCGTACTTCACGCAGATGGCGCATAACGGCCATAGCTCACACGCTCTGCATAAACGCCCGCCAGGCCGCTCGCCGCAAACAGCTCAGTTTGCACAGCCCTCGCGGTCATCGCCAACCACCCCGCTCAGTCCCCCGGTCATCCCGGCCCAGCACAGAAACTCGCTCGTGCTGCCACAGTTCTCTAAAAACGGAAGACTGGTGCTGGGCACGCAGAACGGTCCGCACAACGAGAGCTTAAACGTGGCTTTCGAGGAGCGGACACCCGAGGTCCTTGCGACAGCCCTAATGCTTAAGGGGGTGAAGGACAAGTCGAGCTGGCGGCTATACTTCAACTGCCGAGCGGTGGGGAAGTATTACGAGCTGAAGGACGATCAGTATCCGCAGCGCGTATTTCGCGACCTCGCTGAACAGGGGCTGGACCCTATTCTAGTGCTTGACCAGATGCCAATTGCCCGTCAATCGCAGCCGAATATGCTGTAAACAATGCGAGCTCAGGCAAGCTATATAGGCGATCGCGGTAGGTGACCATATTTATTTCTCGAAACTTCAGCATATTCTCTGTAGGTCAAAATGGTGTTCACACGGTAGCGGCTCTTCGAGAGAGCCAGGCAATTGGCTCTCAGCAAGTGCTCACATGGTCGAAGATCATCAGGTATTATGCGCTTTGACTCGTCTTTGAATAGTAAGTGTATAAAAATATATATCGATCAACAATAAAATAAGGATAAGAGAAAAGCAATCATAAGGCAGGTTGCGATCTAGCCTCCGATACAGCGAGTGGGCACATACAATAAATAGGCGATTTTTGAGCATGCGTTAGCTCAGGCGACTGCTAAACCAGCAGCCTCAGACGTGTGCCGGGACAGCGCCCACTGCTCCCATCGCCTCCTCAGTGAAATATTCAGCCCCCATCTGCTCAGGGTCGTATCCGTTCTCCCTCAGGTAGTTGCGGAAACGGATATCCTCGAGCGCCACAGACTCCTGACTGATTTCGGGAATAAAAGCAGAAAGCACTGCAGAGAATACACACAAGGCGCTCGAGATGTATAGAAGGATAGTCTGCGCTTCGTAGTTATCCAGACCGCCGTACTTGTTTGCAATGGCAGGGAAAACATAGCCTCCCACGAACGCACCGATCTTCCCCATCGCAGCGGCAATACCGTAATAGCGGCCACGAATAGCGGTGGCTGACGTCTTAGAACAAACAAGGCCAATGTTGTCACCCGGGCCGAACTCACCCAGTGAGCTGAAAATACCATAAGCAACGATGAAAGGACCAATGTGATGCCGTAAATGGGCGTACTGAGAGGCCATGATGAAGCCAACAATGCCCTCGAAGAGCGTTCCGAAGGTGAGCGTCAAGCGAGGGCCGAAGTAGTCGCTGCTAAATCCGCCAAGGAAAGAACCAGGTATGTAGAACAGGTTGAACACGATGGTCCAGCCGAACGACGTCTTGATGTTGGAGATCCCGTTCTCAGAGCTAGGCACAACACTGGAAATGATCTGCGACGAGTAAAGACCCCACGAGTAGGTGCAGAAGTCGTAGATAAACCAGATCAAGCTGACAATCACCAACCGCGGACCGTAGCGCTTAGCCACAAGCCACCAGGGGGTCTTTGCCTTGCGGAAGTTGTTCTGCTCGAATTGCTCATTCTCCTTGAACTTAAGTCGGAAGTAGAACAATGTCATAGGAGGAAGTGCTCCAAGACCGAGCAACAAACGCCACGCGGTTTGCAGACCATGGCTGTGGCCGGGCTCTGCATATTTGGGCACGTCACAGATGTAGAGAAGCAGCCATGCCACGAAGGCACTAACCACAAAGCCGAAATCAATCATGAAGTTCGTGAACCAGATGAACCAACGGTTGCGCTGGCCCGAGCTTAGTTTCTGACTGGCTTCAGCTGAGGCGACCGAGCCGGCAGGGTACTCCCCGCCAATCCCGAGACCAAGAATAGCACGCCAAACGGTAAGGTTGGCGAACATGCCAGCAGGGTCCTCAGGAGCACCAACACCCCAGGAGCCCGCACATAGGATAGAGAAGACGATTAGAATAGTAGTGGAGACCATCATTCCAGCCTTTCGCGACACGTAGTCAGCGATAAGGCCGAACGAGAGCTGACCAACAACAGTACCGGCAAAGGCGATGGACGCGATGTTCGACAAAGCCTCCGACGACGATGTCACCTTCTTAGGATAGATGGTCTTCAACATCGTGACGACCAAACCAGCACCGTTATTGACATAGCCATCACTGAAAAGACCGGCGCCTGTGGCAATAACTGACCAGTAGTCGCCGAGACCACTGGCTTTTTTGATAGTCTCCTCGACCTCTTTCTGTTCGCTGTACAGCTGTCCATCCTGGTCGATCCGACCCAAGTTCGCGCTCAGAACAGGCGAATCACCCAGATCACTGAGGCTACGCGTCGTGACTTGAGCCTTGACGTCCTTTTTCGACGGGATGCTCGTTTGCTCGACGCTGGGTTCCGAGATACGACCCGCGTTCTTGTTCCCCATCCACCGGGGAATGGCGGTTTCCCGACCAAGCATGTCGAAGTACCTCTGAACGTAGTTGTTACCCATATTATGTCACTATGAGCTGCACCACTTTTCACGACCGGTCCTTAAATTTGCGATTTTTCACTTGCGATCTATTATATAGTCGCGCGGCTGGTGCATGCGGGGCACTATCTGTCTCGAAGCACATGCGGCTAAGGCCCCACGTGATTCTCGAGGTCGACCTTCTTTCAGGGCAAGGTGCAACCGGCTCGAACTCCGAAATCAGTAAGGTTAGGGTGGGGTAATCACAGACTTGTAGATAGTGAGGAGCGTGAAGTAAGCTGATGACGTACCTCTTCTCTATCGTGCCTGGCTTATTCGCAGGTTGCTAAGGCGGACATTTGGTGCTCTCCGATTCTTTGCTGCTGTTCGAAGCACGCAAATGAAATCGGGCGAAGGGGCCCGTAGGGTATCTGCTGGTGCATCGCAGGCTGTGTGCATTGCATGAAATTTCGGCTCGTTCTTGAGCTGGCGATTGTGCGTCTCCACGAGCGCTCAAATGCCCCACGTGTCACAGTGATGCTCGTCGCTAAGCGGGCAATTCTTGCACGTGGAGATATTCTGGCTATCTGAGTGGCCACGTGCGACGGTCATTGTGTAATTCGGTCTTGACTTTTTGGGGCCGCTCCCGTGATACTGTTTAAATCAGGACATGCATGCAGCATATACGTGGCACTGGGCTCGGGTGACTTCTAGCCATTGTCACCGTCGTGCAGATACACTGTGACCACGGCATTAAAATGGTTAGTATGAATGAATCTTAGAAGTTCCTCGGGGGCATATGCGCGGCGGGTGTACAGCAAGGTTTCGCGCTGGTGTTTTTGAGCGCAACTCACTAAGTCCCGCCGCCCATTGCTATATGCACAGTAATGTGCCAGCTGGGTTTGGCCAGAATCGGCTAGATCCCTAATGTGCTGCCGGTCGGTGTGCTGCCGGTCGGGGGTTTCTATTCGAGCCACGACGGATGAGATCGGTGCCTCGTGGGTATTTACGTCAGATCGGTGCCTGCACCACGCCGACTTAAAGGGTAGGGAAGGTCGGCAAGGATTTCTCTTCCCCTAGGCGGTGAAGCTTGAGTAGTTAGTAGTGGTGGTGAGGCCGGCAGCAGTAGTCAAGCTGGCAGTCGTCAAGCTGGCGTTAAGCATGGGCGAGGTGCTGGGGCTAAATGATTCTGCTCCCAAAACAGCTAGAGCTGGCGAAGTAAAGCGTTCAATCTTATTAAAGTCTTTAAGGAACTAATTTTAATAAATAAAGGAAGGATGCCACGACAATTAGGGTAAATGGTGTGTGCCTATCCCTGTAGCGGGGAGGCGGAAACGCCGCGAGTCATACGCCATCAAGTCCCTGTAGCGATTCGTATCAGAATTAGGTCGGTCATGGACAATAAATAGCAAAACTGAAAACAGCATCTTAGCGGCATTCACGCTCACACCTCATCCTCTTCAATGATGGGGTGATATACCTGGGTAAGCGACTGCACACGGGACATCGGCCTTGGGGACTCCAAGGGCGAGCCGGTTAGCGGGGATCCAAGCGGGGATCCCGTAGAGTAGCGAGGGGGCCTGATCGATGCATCGGAGCGCGAGCGTGAGCGCACGATACACTTGTAACCATCGTCGTCTACATTGTCACGCAGGGTAGGCGGGCTATCGCCTGGTCTAAACTGCGCATAGAAGCCGATACCTACCGGTCCCTTGTATTTCGGGGTGGTCGATGGGCTCGGCGGGGACGACAGGGCTGAGCGCTCGTTGGCGGCTTCGTCACCCTCGGTGAACGCGAGCACATCGCTCTCGTCCTCACTAGTCAGTGTGGGGGTTGGGGAGTGCTCTCTCCAGTCCTGCGGGTCGCCATTCTCGTCCTCGTCTTCGTCGGTTTCGACTTGCGATGCCGAGAGCGAGGGCGGGGCTGAGACGGAGGGCGGATCGTCCACAAATCTGGTTATCTTCGCATTTTCCCAGGCGTCCTCCCAGTCAGATGAGTGCTCTGGTCGAAGCCGCCGCAGATCCGGGCGGGAGATGCTGGACGCAGACGATCTGCGACGCTTGGGGAACACCTCGAGATACACTGCGAGCTGCGACAAAACAAAGCCAAGCAGGAACCCGGTGAGCATGGCGATCATGAGGGCGATGGCAAAGGGCGCGAGGAACAGCCTCCAGGCCTTGCGGACTATGCGCATGGCCAGTGCCCAGGTCGCCTGGATGGGGCGGATCAGAAGCATAGTTACTGCAGCTTGCACAATTGCAAAGCTGTGGCGAGCCACGACACGCGCATACGTAGTTGCCATGTTTGCGAAGGTACGCACGGGCACGTTGGTAGTATTCATGGCTTCTTTTGGTTTAGCCCACCAACATCCAGATAACCGGAACGACGGGAACGCCAGGCTAGAGACCCTTTTTCCTGAGAGGCTAGCTAGCTCCTGCAGCAAAGCATGTGCTCGCTCCCAACGCGTAGTCCGCGGCGGGAAAGGCGTATCCGGTAACCCAGCGCTGACGTTCAGGCAAGAAGGAGGTTGTTGGGACAAGCCCAGGTCAGTGAGGGGCATGCGGAGTTTGCCCCCACAAAAAAGTGGCGGGTGGCATCGTGAAAAGGCCATCGGCGAGGGTAGCGGCGCTGGGTGCGTGCAACAGGTGACGACGGTGCAATGGCCGTGCGGGCGGGCACCAAGGCAGCGGGGGGCCGATAAGCCCGCGAGGCCGCCCTTGCTTCATCAGCTTATCATCGGGCGTGGCCGATAACCAGCACTGTCCGCCCGCAAGCAAGCGGCGACTCGCACGCGCTGTGATATGTAATACAAGTTCGTACTCCGGTTCGTACTCCTATCGGCCAATTCGTATTCCGCTATCTGGGAATCATCTCACGTCAGACGTCGATCCCAGATAAGAAATTGCGAGGCGACAACCAGCGATTAGACAATTAATAAAAACTCTGGCCATTACGTGCACGCAGCGATCGCGCTATATGCCGCGGCGATTGGCCCAATGCCGATTCAGGCCGCGTCCGCTGGTGGCGCTAGTTTAGCGAAAACCGCGCGCACTACTACAAAAAAATTACTTTAACCCAGGCTGCTCTAACGCAGGCCGCTCTAACGCAGGCCGCCGCCCGACATCGATGGCGTGAGGCCGCCGCCAGCGCCGCCAATGCCGGCGCCCGCAGTGGTGATGCTGATCGGCAGCGTGTTGGGGTCATACTCGCCGTCGCGCTTCTGATACAGCTCGCGCGGCTTGTCGCCCTTCGCCATGAACTCCTCAGCCTTATCGCCGAACGAGCGAATAGAGTTGGAGATGGAGCTGGTGGACTTTGCGGGGGCAAGGTCGTTGTCCGGCTTCAGCGTATCGCCGTGGTGGTGTTTCTTGAACGGGTTCAGCTTGTCGAGTCCCATTTGGTGTTGGTGAGTCCAGAAGAGAGTTGCAACGGAAGGTCCTACCGCCTTTCGTGCTTATCTACTTATACCGCGATCTCAGGATTTCCTGTGTCGCGCCGTACATACCTGGCCTAACCCTGGATTCACCACTAAGCCAAGGTGGCTGTGACGCTGATCTGCACTGAGCTGTGTGGAGAGCGAGCGGCGATGGCTGCTTTCAGGGGCGATTCGTCGCGATCGACGGGTAGGCGGGCAGACAGAAGCAAGGATGCGTGCAGCCATGAGGCCTCTAGCTCGGCTGCCGCGGGTGATACGAGGTATACGAGCGAGGAGAGAGCAACCGCTGCTCGCGCCCTTACCTCGACTGCATGTGCCTAATAACACGCCAGTATGACAACAGCGGGCTATCTCACTGCCCTGTGCTAGGGTTGTAGATAGCCGGCCGAAGCACGGCTAAACAGATTAGCGCCTCATCTCAAGAGCTCTATGGAGATGGTTGCCACAAAAAGGTCGCGGCGCGCGGAAATTGTATGGTAGGTCAGCTAAATAAACCGCTATGTATGTACTTGAGGCAGAAGATGCCGTGCAGGGCCGCGAAACCGCGGCCGGGGACCGGGTAGTCTAACATCGAAAAAGCCGTCTCTATCAAAAATCGCATCTCTAGATTTGCGCGGGAAAACTGGAAACTTAAGGTTTAGGCCTACATCACTCCTCTGATGTACTTCCCCCACCATGGCTCTATGAACAGCGCGTGGCCAGACGCCAGCACGCGACCGGGCCCGCGCGCAGTGAGCTCGTACATCTCCGCCGCGACCTCGCTTTTGCGGCCCTTCGAGCCGATAATGTGCGCGTGAAGCACGACAATTCCGCCATCATCGGCAGGCGCGGGGTCGCGGGCAGCAGCAGTGAGCAACTTGAAAGCGAGCCCGGGAGAGCCGTTCTGGTGCAGCCACGAGCTCTCTTCGTTGAGAGAGAGATCAAGCGAAGCCGTGACACCGATCTTGTTGGGCAGCCGCGGAAACGCCGTGAGGGCCAGACACTCGTCGAACATTGTGGCACACGCGCTGTAGAAGTACTGGATGTGCCGCAGCTCGGATCCGATGTGGAAGATCTCAAGAACCTCGCCCGATTCAAGGTTCCGGAGAATCAGCGGACCCTCAGGGTCCAGGCGGTTGGGCCCCTTGAGAATCGTGTTGCTGAACATGTGAGTGTGGTGGAGGGCCTCGAGCTTCGACGCCACAAGCCTGCGCGCCTCGGTGACGTCCTGGAACCCTTGCTTGCGCATTTTCGCTTTGAAGTCACGCACCAGCGGGTTGTCGCGCAGCAGGCTCCGCTCGTGCGCGAGCTCCACCGACGTCGCCTGGACCGAGCCCGCAGCCCAGCCAATTCCTCCCGTAGCCACAATTGCTCCTCCGGTCAACAGCCGTCTCTGCATTTCCAGCTGCAAACGACCGCTTTCTCTCTGCTCGGACGGCTTGGCCTATGGTTTCGCCGGCCTTGCTGAGTACTGTTGACAAGGTACTTTAACAACGTGGGGGGAGGAGCCACTAGTCAGCTGCCTCCTCCCCAGGCCAGCTTGACCGCCATCCTCCACGCTACACACCCACACAAACGCACACGTCCGTCTCCGCTATTCATAAACCGTAAGGCCTGCGCGTCACACAGCCAATTCGCAATATGTCATCGTTCATCACGGTTGTGTACGGCGCGCGGCGGTTTAAAGTGCCAGTGACTCCAAGCACGCTGCTTGGACAAGTGCGAGACGAGGTGTGCTCAGGCACAAATGGGCTGGGCCTTAGCAGCGCTGAGTATGGCCTCTCGAAACAGGGGAAACAGCTCGATCTGACTGTACCTCTACGATTCTCGAATCTCGTAAACAACGCTCAGGTGGATCTGGTCAAAGTAAAGGCCAGCGCCGACGCCCCCATCAGAGTCAAAATCCGCGTGCCGAATGGCAAGGACTATCTCGGCTCGTTTTCTGGAACCACTCGTGTTTCCGACATCATTGCTGCGGCGGATCTGAAGGGGCACACCCTGGCTCTTTCCGGCGTCCATGTCGGCGAGACCACCGAGCTTCGGAGCCTAGGCAAAAGCACTGGCGGGCTGCTGTTCACCGCCACGGAACAAACCAGCGCGAAGCAGCAAACTGTCCCTAAACCGACGCCAGCCGGTGCGCCGACCCACCACCCTCCTTCACAACAGACCTCAGCCCGTTCGGCTGCTGCCCCGCTCACCGCTTCCCCCGCTGGCGCTGGCAAAACCGTGGGGGCTACACAACAGGCGTCAAGTGCGCCCGCCCCACCAGAGCGGGAAGCCACAATTAGCTCTGACCCCCAGCTGCATGCCGGCGTGGAGTCGGACGATCCCCCAGAAATGGGCGTTTCGCAGTTCAACACCTACTACCGCCATTTGAAGACGCAGGCAGAGCCTCCGCTTCTCAGCAAAGACACGCGCGAGCGCATGCAGAAGGCCAAACAGGCCCAAATCGACACGACCATCATTCGCATCCGATTCCCCGGTAACGTGTTTTTGGAGGGCAAGTTCCAGAGAGGCGAGCACGGTGAGCAGGTCTACCAGTTTGTGCGCTCGTACCTGCGCGCGCCTACCAAGCCGTTCGAGTTGAAAAGCACAAACCCGGCTTTCACACTGAGGTCGGAGGACCATCTCATCGAGGACCGCCATCTGGGAGGCCGGGCGCTGCTGCTATTTCAGTGGCTCGGCAAGCCGCTGTCGTCGTCGGAGCCGGTTTTGAATGACAAGGCGATGGCGCTTCGTTCTACTCCGCCGCACAGACCCGCCCCCGCCGGTAACACGTCTGATAGCACCGCAAAGCCCGTAGAGCCACCGATAGAGGCCGAGGACGCCTCCAATGAAAAGAAGCGGGACACAATCAAGAAGGTTGTTCCGAAGTGGATGCGCTTGCACAAGAAATAGCATTATGTACAGTTATAAATATCACAAATTAGATTACGGCCTTAGAGGGAATCTCCAGCAATTTCACGATTCGGGAATACTCACCCGCAGCCCCAAGCTCGTCCAGCCCGCTGGGCTTAGGCCGCGCAAGCCTCTGCAGCTTGAGGTGCTCACCGTTCTTGCTGCGGTGGAGGTCCTCAATAACGCGAGCGTCCAACACAAGCCGCCTTCCCACAACGAACTCTTTTAGAAGACGCCTGGCCTCGTCATACATCTTGCTAGACAGCAGAAAAATACACGCGGACCGGAGCAGACTGGCTGAGTCGATGCTCTCGAGAGTCAGCGGAAACAGCCATGCAACAATCTCGGCGGGAGGCCCGGCCTTCCAGAGCGCCGATTGGAGGTGTGGTGTAAGCTTGAAGCCAAGAAGATCGGGAGGCAGGGCGCTCTGGAGAAGCAGACCGGGGCTGCGCCGCGACAATGCGTTCAGGAACTCGAGAGAGTACATGACATCATTCGTGTCCCTAATCAGTTCAAACACTTTCTGGGCATCGTCGTCGTCCTTAGCCTTAGCCAGCGATGCGGCATATGCGCCAGCGCCGAGCTGCTGCGGGACGAGCTCACAGATCTTCAGCCCGCCACTGAAGCTCACAAGCTTGATCACTGCTGTCCAGTCGCACACGCTACCTGCGCGCGCAAGCTCTACTGCTAGGGCTTCAAGCGTGCTAGCCGAGGGGCGGTCTATCGTGGCTTGCCACGAATCCTTGATGGCTGCTATTTCAAACAGCTCTGGCGACTTTGCCAGCGCTGTGTTGAGAACACTAACAAGATTCTGCAGCTTTTTTCCCACCGCTCGGCGTACGGGGAAATACGTCGAGCGCTCCAACGGCGGCGGCAGATGCAATGATTGCAGGTGCGGGTCGACGGCCGTTATATGGTGGAGCCAATTGATATCGTCGGGGGTCGGCGACTGCCACTGATCGATCCATCTTTGCATGTCCCCGACGCTCCGCTGCTTTGCATACGCCTGTATAAACCGGCGAGTCAGAAAAGCTGGGATGACGGGGCCAGCGGCCTGAGCAACTCTCTCTGCTGCGGAGAGCTGGTTCGCAGCTATGTACAACGAGGCGCCAGTAATAGGACTCTTCAGGGCAGCTGGCAGATCCTTCCAAATATCAATAGCTCTGTAAGAGTTATCAGACGCCACCAAAGTGAGATACTGCTCCACAAACTCGAGATCAAGCGTTTCCAAGAGGCTATGTGCGTGAGCTAGGTCACCCACCGCGAGCACTGCCCCTTTAGCGCCGCCGGCGTGTTTCCGGAGCATTGGCAAAAGAAGCTGGACATCGAGCTTGCTAGGAGGCAGCTGGGAGAACGAGCGGACCGCGGTCCATGTGCTGTCGGCCGTGGGCTCGTTTCGCACACAGATCTCGAGCACCGCCGCTGTTTTCCGAGACCATGACCGTCCTGCGTCGCGGCGGGCGGCGGCAGCCAGTCTCGACACCTCGCTCAATTGCTGGCCCCTGTACCGCTTCACAGCCCGGGACAGTGCTGGTAGCGAAACACGCATCAAAGCATTTTCTTCAGCGCGATGGTTTTGTCGCTTCGGCCACCACCGCCCAGCAGCTTGTTGCAGCTAAACCAGCGGTTCCTACGCTATCACGTGTGCATGAACGTTGGACAGCGGCTCGGGGCGTGCGAGCCTGCAGAGCAGCGCAATTGGTTGCGATTCATCAGAAATAAGGAAGCCTAGGAGAAAGATTGTGTGCTTTCATTCGGAGCGGTGCATCACTTGCACGCGGGTTGCGCGCCGCCCATCTCAGGACCCCGGTGGCAGCTGCCCCTCCAAGCTGGCCACCCCAGCTTCGACCTCGATCCTGGTGTGTCTGTTAGTCGCGGTGATATAGGTGGGACTGAGGCCACTGCTAGATACCAGCCCGGTGAATCGATGACGACGGTTATTCTGCTGTCGCTGCCGTCGAGCGCGGCGCCCGGGTCGTTGGGAGAGCCCGAGACGCGGCTCAAGAAGTGGATTGAGCAGACGATTGGCACCGAGCTCGGCGTCTCCAGCATTGCGCTGCCCGACCTCAAGATCGGCACCCTCGACAACCTCGTGCAGCAGAGCGAGGAGGTGGCCAAGCTCGACGGCCAGCTGCAGACGACAATTCTGAAGGCGCATGAGTCCATCGCGGGGATCTTCGACACCCCGGCCAAGGTCGAGGCGGCGGAGCAGGTAGACGGCCGCCCAGCGCGGCAGTACCTCCAGCAGTTTGGCTGGAACACCGCAAAGTACCGCCCCGACAAGCCGATCTCGGTGCTGCTCAGCACTCTGTCCCAGGAGGCGTCGAGCGCGGACCAGGACCTCCGCAGCCGCATGACAACGTACCAGCAGGCCAAGAGCCAGGTCCAGAACCTGAACCGGAAGTTCAGTGGAGACCTCACAGTGCGGGCACTCGACTCGGTGGTGCGGCCCACAGACCTTGTCCAGGACTCTGCAAACCTCGAGTCGCTGCTGGTCGTCATCACGAACAACCAAGAGAAGGAGTTTCTGGCCAAGTACGAGACTGTTTCGCCGATGGTGGTGCCGCGCTCAGCCCACAAAATCACCGGCGACAACTCGCACGTTCTGTATAGTGTGACGCTGTTCCGCAAGTTCGCCAGCGAGTTCGAGACAAAGGCCCGCGAGCAGCGGTGGATTCTGCGAGAGGCCCCCGTGGCCTCGAACCAGGCCGAGCAGCGCGAGCAGCTCGAGGAGCAGCGCAAAGAAGAGGCCGAGGTGTTCGCGACCGAGCGCCGGCTCCGCGCAGAGGTGGAGAAGCTCGCCGCAATCACATTCAGCGACATCATCAAGGCGTGGGGCCATGTAAAAATCATCCGCATGTTCGTGGAGAGCGTGCTGCGCTACGGCCTGCCACCGTCCTACGTCACCGCCTCATTTGTCCCGAAGCTGTCTGTCGAGAAGGCCGACGCCAAGCTGGTAGAGGAGTTCGGGTTTCTTGGCGGCAACGCCGTGGCCCGCGACAAAAAGGGCCGGGCCGTTTCTGATGGCGCCGATCTGGCAGAGTACTCTGCGCTTGTTGAGCACGACTACCGGCCACTGGTCATTTATACTGCAAAACTACCTTGACTGCTTCCGCACCTTGACTGCTTCCGCGTCTAGCTCTAGCTGACAATCCTTGTTTAAAAACCCACTAAATCTAGTAATATTCTCTGCTCGGGAACCAGAATTGGGGTAATCAATTTAGCGCGACTACGATAAAGCGTAACGGCCCCAGCTGCTGACGGGCCGCCTTCACGCGCTCACCACTACCCCCCCTGCTCTGTAATCCCGCACCGCTCATCATCATCTGCTAACTTGTTAGTGTCCGTGACACGGCAGAACTCCACGTGATGGATCTTCCGTATCGACAGGCCCGCCGGCGCCGGCGCCTGGAGCCGACGGAGATACTTGACGACCAGAGCCAGGAGGAGCTCATCCAGCAGTTCCAAAGAGACGCCACGAACCAGAGCCGGCTTTACAGAGCAATCTTCAGCACGGTCTTCGTGGCCCCGAGCCCCGCGTTCATTCTGATTCGATACTACCGTAACCACACAAAGCTCGCGCTGCTCAGCATACTGTCGCTAGGCACTGCTGTATATACGCTGCGCCGCTACAATGGGCCGCGCGCACCAATCATCCGGCTTCTTAACCTGGCTCTAGGCATGCTCATTGCCCTTAATGCTTACGTTCGAATGCCATCTTGGAGCAGCGCCGATACGCTGTGGCTCTTCCCTCTTGGTGCGGCGTTCACGGTCGTAGTCATTGAGTACTGGCTCCAGCAAGTTGACACCGAGATCAAGAAGCTGAATGGCACGCGCTATGAGCTGCGCGGGGCTTGAGCGCGTCAAACCAAGCACGAGCCTGATACTTTGGCTCAATTGCTAGCCGCTGCCATGGAGCCAGCGTCGGGCATAACTAGATTCTGGGCGAGGCTCCTGGGTCGGAGCAGTGTAATATCACTGGTCACTATGCCAAGCGTTGCAGGTCAGTTCTGACGAGTCAATTCTGACAGGTCGGCCATAGAGGACTCTCAATGAACCTGAGTAATTAGAATTCACTATTATTGCCGTTTAATTCTCGTGGTGATGCGCCCTTTGGTGTTGGCCCCAGCCGTTTAGTCGCTCCCACCGTTGTGGCGTGCTTTGAAGTAGGCTAAAGTTAGGCATTGCGCGCCACTCTGAAGCCTGACCCACAATCTTGAAAGCCAGTAGACTTTCAAATATCTGACCAACAATTGGTTTTATGCGGTCTCTCAATGGCGATGAGACTGCGAACCGCCGCCCGCGCCACTTCTGTGCATATCGTTATGCTTTGGGCGCATGATGCGGTTTGACAGGTGCATTCGATCCGCACATCTCGCGGTAAGGTCAATGTCGCTTTGAAAGACCCCGTCGCATAGGAAAGACCCCAAGCGACGAGGCTCGGTACGACAGCGACCTCGCGCACAGATCAGGTAGCTGCGGAGGCTTTAGATAGATAATGGTATTCGCTCGGAGATTTAGTATCAGTGCTTATCCGTCGGGAGAGCAAGCCTCACCCATTGCGCCCGATCATGCGACGTCATTGCAGCGACGGTAATAACCGCGCGATAATAGCTGATCATCGATCGCCGTCTGTCGCGGAGCAAAAGCAAGCCCGGGTAAAAGCGACCCATTGCTGCTAAGAGATCGTGATTGGCATGTGCGAACCGAGACTTGTTTTGATTAATAGGCACACAATGCGCATGTGCTGCATAGCAACCAATTAGGGTAGAGTAACCCTTGCGTCGACTGACGCGGTTCGCCCTCACTGCAGTCCGCAGGAGGAGCACCACCAGAAGGTGCAAATGGAATAGTGCCGCATGGTCTCGAAGCAACCAGCGGTTTGTTTAGTCTATTTAAATCACAGTAGTAGAGCACTTGATTGCTTGTGGTTGATCTTGCGTGCATATGTGGCTCGCATGGGCCACTTTTTGCGGTTGCTTTGCTTGTCAAAGTTGATGCATGGCGCCTCTTCCCAATCTGGCCCCCCCGCGTTTAAGTATAGTGTGCTGGAGGTGCCCGCCGCGAGCGCAGGGCAAGCATCAATGGACGTGACTAAAACGACGCGGGATGTGTTGCATTAGGGGGGTTAGATTGAGAAAGGTGCCACAACTTGTGTAAAGTCACGCTAACGCTAAGTAAGACGCCTGTGGGTTGCTGCTGCAGCCGGGTGTAGGACGAGAGAGTAAACAACATCCTCTATAGGGGAGCTGATGCCGTGACAAAAGGCCGGCCACCACCTCCCATTCTTAACTGAACCTTAATTTAGTCGAGCTTAGTGAGCACGCCATGGCTGCAAACTCTTGGACGCATCAACAAGGAGGGGGATGCATATGGCACCAGCGAGGATACAAACAATTGAGCGGGAGGCTCTGTCGTTAAGCCTAGGCGCTCTCGCGCGGGCCCCTACATCAGTGAGCAGATCATGGTGGTGGAAGGGTTTATCGCAAAATCTAGCGATTCTAAGGGGTCTGACGTTAGCATGCGCAGCCGGCTACGCTTGCCAGCAGGAGGTTTTCCACTCACGATTGAAGCGGAACGGAGATGAGGCGGGATGAAGGAGCATGACTTCAGGGTAGGGGCGAGCGCAAAGCTTGTCATCATTTTGATATCATGATGTGCGACACAGTGCATGCCAGCCTCCTTCATGTTGCCACTTGTGATGCAGATGGCGGGGCGCGATGGAGCATCGCGAGCTGCCCTCCGAGGCACCGGTACTGATGGCTCCGAGGGCGTATCTAGAGCGTATACCTAGCGTGGTGTGGGAATGGTGACCTACCGAGGGACTTGGATCGGCCGCTCGGAGTGCTGGGACTCTCAGCTTCTGTAGGGTTGATGCAATAGGGTATGGATAATCGCATCTTTGATTAGAGAGTTCCCTTTTCGGCGACGCAGCGCGCGGCAGCAAGCACTGAATGTGGGCTGCATATGCTTAGATCAGCAAGCGATGTCCCCACGTTATAACCATTTAAGCAACGGGTCTCCCTCTCCACACCTTGGATCTCTCTAGCCTTTGACAATGCATCGCACATATTCGCTGAGAGCCGCCCGCGCTCCCACTGCGCAGGACCTGCAGACTCCTCCTCCCCCGCCGTCGTCCACCAAGGCTGGCCGCTTCTTCGGAAAGGGCTCGCTGTCGCACTCGCTGCGCCGCTCGACCGCCGGCTCGTTCGGCCCCGAGCTTGCCCGCCGCCTTGCTGTCCTGGTCAAGATGGAGAAGAACGTCATGCGCTCGATCGAGCTTGTTGGTAACGAGCGTAAGGAGGTTGCCAAGCAGCTGTCGTTCTGGGGCGAGGGCTCCGAGGACGACGACGTCAGCGACGTCACTGACAAGCTTGGTGTGCTGATCCACGAGATCGGCTACCTTGAGGACGCCTACATTGACAAGTACGATATGTACCGTGTCACCCTGAAGAGCGTTCGCAACATCGAGGCGTCCGTCCAGCCCAGCCGCGACCGCAAGCAGAAGATCACCGATCAGATCGCCCACCTCAAGTACAAGGAGCCCAACTCGCAGAAGATTGTTGTTCTCGAGCAGGAGCTTGTCCGCGCCGAGGCCGAGTCTCTGGTCGCCGAGGCCCAGCTCTCCAACATCACCCGCGAGAAGCTGAAGGCTGCCTTCAACTACCAGTTCGACAGCATGCGCGAGCACTGCGAGAAGGTCGCTCTCATTGCTGGCTACGGCAAGGCTCTGCTTGAGCTGCTTGACGACACCCCGGTCACTCCCGGTGAGGTCCGCCCCAGCTACGACGGCTACGAGGCGTCCGAGCAGATCCTCCACGACTGCGAGGTTGCTCTCCGCGACTGGACCATCGACCAGGCCACCGTTAAGCCTTCGCTCTCGATCCGCCGCAGCGACGCCGGCTACCTCGACGAGGAGGGTACCGAGTGGGACGCTTCCAAGGAGCCTGACACCCACGCCATTGACAAGGAGGTCGCTGCCTAAGCTTTTTTTAAATTAAAGTATCTAATGTGGACTTTTTTGTAGTCTTTGTACCGAATAGTAGTAGTAGTATTACATGATTTTTCTTCGTTTACATCGTGCGCCCCTGCGCGGCGCGGTGGCGGCGTCTCCACAAATTTCGGTTGTTTCAGTCGAGCGAAGCTCCGAAGCGCGCCTGCCCGTGTCTATGGTGTGATTTAAACAGTCACCAGTGCCGTGAAGTATGAGACGTGCGTGCGACCGTGTGAGCGCATGAGCGCCTGCCTGCCTGGGTTGGGATGTTTGTCAGGCTAGCAGCACGAAACGGAACTGGCAGATCCGGTGGTGAACGATGTCGCTGCAGGCCATTAAGTTCGATCGAAGTTTGCCCCTGCTGTTGGTCCTCGACCAGCTGAAGCTTCCTCATAACACCGAGTATGTATCTGTTGAGACAGCCGAGGAAACGTTTGACGTGATCCACCGCATGATTGTGCGCGGCGCGCCCGCCATTGCCATTGTGGGCATGCTCGGCGTCGCTGTGGATGTGGCTCACTACAAGGGAGCCAGTGTCAAAGAGTACGCAGTGAGCAAGCTGCGGTACGTTGTTGGAGCTCGGCCGACCGCCGTAAACCTCAGCAAGGCCGCGGCGTTTGTGGAGCGCGAGCTGGAGAGCGTAGCCGATTCGCAGGTCAGCGAACGCCTGCTCGACCTGGCGGAGGGCATGCTCAAAGCCGACATCGCTGACAACCGCGCGATTGGACGGCACGGCCTCGATCTCGTGCGCAAGACCAACTCCGAGAAAATCAGCGTGATCACAATATGCAATACGGGGAGCCTGGCCACCGCGGGGTTCGGCACGGCGCTTGGGATTGTTCGCTCCCTCCATGAGGCCGGCATGCTGGACCGGGTCTACGCGCTGGAGACGCGGCCGTACAACCAGGGTGCGCGACTAACCGCCTACGAGCTGGTGCACGACGGAATCCCAGCTACGCTGATAACCGACTCGATGGCTGCATCCTTAATGCGCCGCGACAGCAACATCAAGCTTGTCGTCGTGGGCGCGGACCGCGTGGCGGCGAACGGCGACACTGCCAACAAGATAGGCACGTACCAACTGGCGGTGCTCGCCAAGCACCATGGAATCGATTTTGTGGTTGCCGCGCCGACCACCTCTGTGGACTACAGGATGTCGAGCGGCGACGAGATTGTTGTTGAGGAGCGGCCAGCCGTCGAGCTCACACATATAAACGGCCAGCCTATTGCTGCCGCCGGGATTGCTGTTTGGAACCCGGCATTCGATGTGACACCCAGCGAGTTGATTACCGCCATTGTGTCGGAGCAGGGCGACTGGGACCCATCGCAGGCCATCCCCTGGGCGGCGTGATGAAGATCGGCGGCTGTTGATGTACAGTATCATAAATTAGTTTAGTTTAAACACAGAGATCACCATCCCTGATTAAATATCCCTTATCATTTTTATTTAATTGCTATCGCCTGCTCGCAGGTTTTTTTTCTTAAGCTTCGTTAGCGGCATGAGTCGTGGCTTGGCTAGTTCGTGTGCATGGGCAAGCACCTGTAGCAAGCACCTGTAGCAAGTAGCGGCGGGAATGGCGCTAAGCTCGCAGCCACTCGCTATGGCGTGAAAGATCCGCTCTCCTCATCAATCAAGAAGTCACCGTGGGGAAAGTTCCGCTGGTCTGGATTCAGTCTCAGCCATTCGATATGCGAGGTCAGTATGCGGCACAGGCGCTTGACGTCCTGGTCCTCCCAGTCTCGAGGGATATAATTCTTTTCAGCAGCCCACTCGCAAGTCACGCTCTGCATGACCTCGAACATTCGCAGCTCGATATCATCCCTCACAAGAACCTCCTTCTCGATATTATCCATGTTTCCGAAATACCGCGCCTTCTGCAATGGGGGATGGCCTCTAATGTTCTCTTTATAGTCCTGAAGCATATACTTCGGGTTAGCCTTCAGCGAGTTCGAGTGAAGGGCAAAGAATCTCTCTTTCTCACCGCTCTTCAGTTCGTTGATGCGGAAGTCGACAACCGGGTCTGGCTGGACCATGGCGTAGCCGTAGTAGGTTCCGTCGACATGGACTCCCAGCGTCACCGGGCGCCGCTTCGTCTGATAGAACTCCTCCCCAGTAATCGTAGCCGCCGCCGCATAAGTATCTTTGTCGCCCTCACCATGGCCGTTCTGCATGAGAAGCGGAAAATAAACCTCAGGCCCAAAGAGATTGTAGTACATAGCCAGGATCAGCGACCGAATGTGTCGCGATTTGTTGACAAACACCTGGCCAGACTCTGTGCTGAAGCCCGGGACCGCGTTCTGACGGTCAGATTGCAAAAGCACGGGACACTCTCGGTCTCCGCGCGCGCGCTCGCCGAGATTCACGCCGACAATTTCGTAAAAGCGCGGGCTGATATAGCGCGGCCAGTAGTCGCTGTTAAGAACCATGCCAGTTTCCTTGTACACCTCGGAGTCGAAGATCGGCGCGACGTCGTAGAGCGGCAGCGAGTCAGCGTCCATGAAGTATATATCATCGAACTTGGAGGCCAGAATAGCCAGCGGCTTGAGAGCGTACTTAGATCCCAGCTTGGCTGCCAGCTGGGCGCCGTAGATATCCTCAATGACGCGGCACTCAACGTTGAGCGACGGGAACAAGTCATCGCAGAACCTTGGCTCGTACTCCGCGCTGTCGGCCATGAACACCTCGATGGGGATATTATTGTTGATGCTGCGCAGCCACTTGATCGCAGTTAGCACCATAGGAAAGTAGGCGCCGCCGCCGGTCATTACCACACCCTTGCCGGTGAACGCGTTTGGCACCACTTGTCGCGGCAGCAGATCAAACACCTTCTGGTGGGTGAACTTCAGCTTTGCCACGTCTTCGTCCGAGACCTGCAGGTACATCGACATGACGGTGGACGTTGCAGGAAGCTCTCCAACCGTGTTGAGAACCGTGTCGCTCTTGATATCCCGGTTGTAAGTCGTGAGTTTGCTGACGCCCGGGTGATACCCCGCAATCTGGTCAAGCACGCGCGTGATCTCCCTCATGCCCCGGCTGAATGCCGACGATTCGCCCCCAGACTTGCTTGTGGCACCGGCGGCTTTATCGTAGGCCTCGCCCTTGACATTGGCTGTATCTTTGAGTCCAGAACCGACGTTCGAGCCAGCTTTGGCACCCGCGTTGGAGCCCGCGTTGGCACCCGCGTTGGAGCCCGCGTTGGAGCCCGGTTTAGCACCCACCGCCCCAGGCTCAGAGCCAGCGCCAGCACCAACCTTGGGAGCCCCAGCCGAGGGACGCGAGTCCTTCGAGGACGACGCCTTCCCGGAGTCTTTCGCCGCGTTACTATCAGGCTTGACCGGATTATCACCACCCGTACGGCCCTGCGAGTTTGGCACAGCCTTGTCGTTTGGCTTTCCATCACCCACAGGGCGGTTCCCAGTGTCTTTCAGAGAGTTGGCAGTCGGAAGCTCCGCGGCAGGGGGCTTATCACCACCGTGGTAAACCACGCCTCCAGGCGTGGAGGTGGAGGTAGTCGAATACAGCGCCCCATCCGTGCTGTGCCGGTGGCTCAAGAACCAGACTGTATATAAAACCACCAGAAATAGCGCGAAGCTTATAGCCCGCCGTACGGGGCGGCGCATTCTCCGCGAGAAGTTGACACTAGGCTTGTGCTTCATGGCGCCTGATCGCACACCCGGCCAAAACCAGCTAAGTGAGAGCACCCCCCTGCGCCTGGCTCTCTGTACCCCTACCCTTTTCCGCCGAGGGGTATCCAGCCATGTCGCAAGAAGGGGCACAGAAGTGCCGACGTCAGATCCATAGCTTGGTCGAAAAACACATTTCAATAGCCGTGTGGGCTCTGCTGAGGTATCGCGTGGGTGAAGCAGGAGCCAACTGAACCAGTTTGAAGCGCCGCCCTCGAGTTCCTACCTCTGAATAGGGTTGCGGTTGGAACTACGGAGAACCGGAAACCTTTTGGGCTGTTGGGCTGGCGAACTGTGGGCTGGTGAGAAACCAACGCACTGACAGGGAGCCCCCAGTCCCACGCCGCAACGCAATCAAATCACCACCCGCCCCCAACAAAGCTGAGCCGTCTAGGTACCGCTAATATTTTTTGTATGTTTGTTACTTATTGCCGATGATCGCACCAACTGCTGTTACTACCAAGCCGAGTCAGAAGTACAACACAGCGTGGGTGCTGAGTAGTGTGTGGTCAAGACGCTTGGTGCTGAGAGATTAGAATTAGAGTTGAGACTCAGATACGATTAAAATATATATTGAAGGACAGCCCACGAACGATTGAACGGAGCAGTTTATTCGGCACCCGGGAAGAGCCCAATTTCAGTGCCGACATTTGCATACGCGATAGACTGCTGCGTGCCATCGGGACTGATGCTGCGCAGACCGACCTTGATCTTAAGGTAATGGCTCACCTTGAGTTTCTTCTGCGTGACGGATGGGGGAATGGAGGCCGGAATAAAGCTGTCGCCGAAGCAATCAGAGATGTCGAAAGCTTCAGTCTTTTCCGACGTGAGGTTCACAGGCCGGCTGATGCCGCTCGTCTGCTTCAGCACGGTGAACGTCTTTGTAGTCTTGATCCAGCTGAAACTACTCGAAGGATCAGGGTTTTTCACGGCGACAGTCGTGTCCAAGTCGACTTCCAGGTGCTCCAGAGTCAATGGGGCCGGCGTGATGGAGAAGTCGGCCGGAGCCAGGGTCAAGACCAAGGCATCCTGAAGCGGGGTGCCACTGGTGCCCCTGCCAGTAGTCAGGTCCTGCGCCATGAGGTGCACCAATACCTTCGTTCGCTGCGACGCCGTATTGAAGCCAAGGCAATGCGCGACGAGAGGCAGTACTTGCGTGGAGCTCTTGAGCCATGTTCCCACCGAGACGGTCTTGCTCACGTACTGCAATTGGCGCGGCACGTCGAGGCCGTGGTCCGAGGTGTTTGCAACCAGCTGCACGCGGCGAGCCTCGGACCGTTTGTTGATGGGCCACATCTTGAGCACAGCAGTCACCGTGTAGTAGACCTCGGTATTCAGCTTGAGCGACTCAAACGACGGCGGCAGCGGGTTGCCTTCGAAAGCGGTCGGGAGAGGCACCGAGAAGCGCACGACCTCGGACCCATTCTCCATGACCGTCTCCTTCGCGGTCAGCGGCAGGGCGAACCGGACAATGGGAGCGGTGGTGGTGACCATTTCGGACCACCCACGCTTCACCGCGGTGTCGCGAGAGTCGTATGACCAGCTGGATTTGTCGCCAGACACTTCAATTTTGACCCCGGCGCTGCTCTTGTGGTGGGTAATCGACGCGTATCCCTCAAGGTCAAGCCATATTTCTTGGAGCGTGAACGGCTTATTCGAGGGCGAAGCGATGTGCAGGCTGCCATTGAGCGTGGACCCTGGCTGGACCACGTCGGAGTCGAGGACGATATCAGTCGAAAGGCGGAGCGAGTCAAGCATTGTTTCAAAGCTCGCGATGAATTTTGGTGCTCAGAGGGAAATGGGCTTTATTTAACCTCCTTCAGGCAAGGGCTGGCACTAACGGTGTGCTGGCCGCCACCTCACCCCAGGTTCGTCACTCGCGCCGTATCTATTGCCCCTGCCCTGGAAAGCCGTTAGGTCCCCGCGTCAGCGAGGGCGGGCAAGGGGGGTGTCGATCGCACGGCGATGGCGGGAATTTGAAAGTCCCAACGACAGGATATACATACAGGCCTCTAGGAGCGGACAGAAAGCCTCTCGCACTGCTCACAGGGATTCCGCGGCGCTCTACGACAGCGAATTGTGAGCAGGCTGGGGGCGGTTGCCGAGGCGCGAGTCGGGCGATCGGATGCGCCTGCGTGGCAGTCTAAAATGCATGTCACGTGAAACCACGTTCAAAGGCTGCATACATGGCACGACTCTGTGTGTCTCTTAGGCCACGCTGCCCTGTTCTGAAGTGGCATTTTGTAAGGGTGCCCTAGATAAGCCTCTCCGCGCTGGAGGGCGCCAGCCAATCAGGCAGTAAGCCAAAGTGATGGCATACAGTCCTGGCTGGCGCTCCTGGCTCTGTTCGAGCCAACTGGCATTCAATTGCGCGGTGCATCCGAATCTCCTTGGCCAAGTCATGGGGAGGGGGGTCAGGCGTTTGCAGGGATAGGGGAGCCTGCTCAGCCCTCGGTCCCAGCGCCACGGCCAGCATATCGTAGCCGGGCCCAGGAAAAAACGATATGGTGCGTTGAGAGTGGAAGGGCTCTTAATCATGGAGCCATCGCGGCAGGTGGTGGACCATGGCAGCGAGCTCACGCGAGCCGGGCTTGAGGCCGCGCGCGCCGAGCCGACCAATGGCAGCGGGGTGCGGCCCCAGCCAGGCTTTTCGGCGGAGATGCTGCCGCCGCACTGTCTGCGGCCGGCAACGTCGCTGGCGACGAAGTTTGCGCACGCGTCGGTGAACAAAAGCAAGCAGCCCGTGTTTTCGTTGACGTGGACGCCCGAGGGCCGGCGGCTGCTTGCGGGAGCGATGAACGGCGAGTTCACGCTGTGGCACGGGATGAACTTTGGGTTTGAGATGGTGATGCAGGCGCACGACAACGCGGTGCGGTGCACGGCGTACAGCCACTCCGGGGAGTGGCTGATTTCTGGCGACCAGGACGGCGAGCTGAAGGTATGGCAGCCGAACTTCAACAACGTGAAGATGCACCGAGCGCACGACGAGGTGGTGCGCGGCGTGGCGTGGTCGCCGACCGACGCGAAGTTTGCCACGGCGAGCGACGACGGCAGCGTGAAGATCTGGTCGTTTGCGCAGATGTCCGAGGAGACTGTGTTCAAGGGCAAGCAGGGGCACGGCTGGGACGTGAAGTGCGTGGACTGGCACCCGCAGCTGGGGCTGGTGGTGTCCGGGTCGAAGGACAACACGGTGCGGTTCTGGGACCCGCGGCAGGGCCGCCCGCTGCTGACCGTGCACGAGTTCAAGAACACGGTGACGCGCACGCGGTTCCAGCCCGGCGGATCGCAGATGCTGCTGGCGGCGGCGTCGCGCGACCACACGGCGCACATCTTTGATCTCCGGCAGCTCGGCACGTCCGAGCACCCTGAGGCGAGCATGGTGCTGCGGGGCCACCCTGCCGACGTGTCGTGTCTTGACTGGCACCCGACGCACGCGCAGCTGCTCACGACGGGCACGCACGACGGCAGCATCCACCACTTTCTGCTGGACCGGCCCTCGAAGGACCCCAAGCACATTCTGCCGGTGTGGACGATTCCCAAGGCGCACCCGTGGCCAGTGTGGGACGTGGCGTACCACCCTGTGGGCCACATGCTGGCGTCCGGGTCGAACGACAAGTCTGTGCGATTCTGGACGCGGGCGAAGCCGGGCGACACCGAGACCGAGGCGCTGGACGCGCGCTTCTACTCGGCCGACGGCGAGTTTGGGGGCGGCGAGAGCGCGCTGGCGAGCCTGCGCGTCCCCACCGTAGAGCGGCCGAAGGTGATTCCGGGACTGCAGTGAATGCGGGCCGCCGGCCGGCCGCAATGACGAGACTTATGATGTACATATTAATGCTATGGCTCTCAATTCACATACCAAAAAGCACAGACTCACACAGACAGTTCCCATAGGCGGGTCGGTATGGTTAGATCAGATGCGCAAGGAGTTCAAAACGCTGGGAGTTCAAAACGCTGGAAGCTCAAAACGCTGGAAGCTCAAAACGCTGGAAGCTCAAAACGCTGGGAGTTCAATGCGCTGGGAGCTCAAAACGCTGGAGATATGAGTAGCTCGGAGCACGGATTACATGTATGTGTCTGCTTCTACTAAGTATGCAGTCTTTTAGGTTAACTAGAGTCGTCGCTGCGCACAGCCTTAAATTATTTAGGAACGCCAGGGCCCTTCCACACAGTCTTGCGCGTCCAGATGTTGGCCCACTTGTAGCGCTTCACGCCGATCGCCAGGGTGAAGAGGGTAGAGATGATGATGAGCGCCTTCATGCCCGTGCGCTTGCGGTCGTCGTGCTCGGGGCTCGCGCTCCAGTTCAGGAACGTGACCACGTCCTTCGCCATCTGCGACGTGGTGGCGGGGGTGCCGTCCTCGAACTCCACGAGCTCGTCAAACAGCACGCGGGCCATGCCGATGCCGCCGCCCGGGAAGTACGGGTTGTAGTTCAGGCCCGGCGCAAGCTGCGCGCCGGCGGGCTTGTCCTCGGGGTACCCCGTGAGCAGCGAGAACACGTAGTTCACGCCGTTGTGGCGCGCCTTCGTCATCAGGCTGAGGTCGGGCGGCAGCGCGCCCTGGTTCGCTGCGCGCGCAGCCTGCTCGTTCGGGTACGGCGCGGGGAACGGGTCGGCCAGCTTGCCGGGGCGCATGCGCGGCTCGCCCTCGTCATCAGGCTCGTCCGGGTACTCGAACTCCGCGGCCATCTCGCGCACCTCCGACGCGGTGTGGCTCACCCCCACCAGCTGGCGCCACGTCACAAAGTTCAGCGAGTGGCAGGTCGAGCACACCTCGCGGTACACCTGGTACCCGCGGCGGATCGAGCGGTGGTCAAATGTCTGCGTGAGGCCAGCTTGCGGCCATGGGTACGACGGGGCGTGCAGACCGTGTTCAGCGGCCGTGACGGCGTGGGCCGGGTTCCAGTACAGATGCACGTAGTACGCCGAGAGGCCCGCCGTCAGCGTCGATGCAGCGAGCACGGGCCGTGAGGCTAGCAGCTGGATCATTTGTGGCTGGGGAGTGGACAAGTTTCCTGTCCGCTTACAAGATCGATCGCGACGTTTTTCAATGCTTATCTGATTGGTCCTCCTCGAGCGCTTTCATGCGCACGTGACAACTCATGCCTCCGTTCCAACGACGGTCTAAGGCACAGCGCCCACAACCCCTAGGCCTCGCCAAAACCTGATGCCGCGCCATCATCGTGCAAGGGCACGCGATGGGGCAGGGCCCCGGCGAGGGTCCCCGCACTCGACGAGCGCGATTCCAAATATACTGTGGTGCAATATAGAGGCCGTCTAGGCGCTTTAAAAGGGCCAGCGCGCCCGTCCTCCGGCTCGCGAGTGCCTTGGAAAATCTCGCTTGCGACCGCTGCTTTGGCCAATCGGTGTGCTTGCATACACGGTTACTAGCAACCCGGCTGGCGATGGTCCAATGCGTAGCAAGGTGTATGTACGGGACACATATGGGTTGCGAGTGGGTAAAGTCGAATGGAGTAAATAAAATTCATAATAAATTGAGGATTTCATTGATAAAAAAATGCGAATTGCGAACTGTGCTGGGGTTATCACACCACGCGTTCGGATGCCAAATAAATAATAGAAGCCGTATTGGTTACGCGGCCCGCGATTAGGCCTGCCGCTAGGACCACTCAGCTTGCTCATACAGCTCTGCTAGAAGCATCGACGCTGTCCCATTGCCACGCCTCGCAAGCTTCTGCAGGAGCTGGCGCGTCTTGATCGCCAAGCTGATCAGCTCGGGGACCGGGGCGCCTCCTCTCGACACAGAGAGTGCGCCAAGCGCCGCGGTTGTCAGCTTGTGCTTCACCTTCGGGCCCCGCAGGGCTTCAGCAAGAAGTGTGTTGGGCGCAGCAGAGACCAGCAGCTCGGACGCTTGCTCCAGCTTCGCCTGCACCTCGGGCTGGTGGTCCGCGTCGTATTCGCGGTACAGATATTGCCCGCGCGCGAGAATCTTGTCGGGGTCCTCAGACGTCGCAATCATCTCAATGAACGCCTGGAACTCGAACTCGAACTGCAGCTTCTTGTCGAACGAGCCTACGCCGGCCTGGGCAAGCAGCTCACACGCCCGGTTGGTGCGGCCGCTACTGATCGCCAGCCGCACCTCTCTTCGCAGCGATGAGTTCGACGCTCGCGGTTGGCGGTCCGTGACAGTGAGCCGCCTGTCAAACGCCTCAAGCGTCTTTTCATAGCCGTAGAACTCGAAAAAGCCCCGCAGCAACGCGCGTGTCCGCGCCTGCGAGGCCCGGTCCTGCAGAAACTTGTCCACCGCCGGGGGGAGCTTTTGCCGCTGTGTATACGCAACGATATCAAACATGAACCCGTCGTTCGGCAGGCTCCCATCTCCAAGAAAGGTTCTAACCGTGGCATTCTGGAGAGTCAGCGTTGGCATGAGCGTGAAAAGCCGGGTCTCCTCACTCATGGTTTGCAGCAGGTCATTGTTTCCTAAGCTGTATGTTCGAAGAATAGCACCGTTCCGCGTCCACACCGCCTGGTTCGCAACCAAATCAAGCATGAAACCAACGCGAACAGGGCTAGCCAATGGCAGATCGAGCGGCCGGCTGATCTTGAGGCTCGGCACCGATGACATTGAGGGCGTTTTATCCAACTGCGTAGTGCCGTTGGCCAGCTTCCACAGCCATTCCCACCCGGTGTACTGGCTCGCATGCGACGGCAGGGCCGCAGGAACAAAGCTGAGCAGCGCATCCTCCACATTCTCGGCGTCTGGCTCGTCTCCGCTGTCGGTGGATCCCAGGCTCTCCTCTTCCGCGTCCGAAATGTCGTACTCCGAACTCTCGGAAAGGCCGGTGCCGAGGCTAGCGCCGAGGCCAATGCTGGGGCCAACGCCCGGCGCTCTCACAAATCCACGCGAGGTAAGAGAGCCAAGCATGATAAGCGAGTCGTTCCCGCCTGCGGAAGGATTGGCTGCTGACCGACTCGAGTCGTCGCGGCTGGGCTGTGGTCGGCTGGTTGGATGCGCGCCGCGCGAGTGCGGCCCGACAAACCGCTTTTCAATGCCAATGTTCACGGCGTAGTCGCTTGCATCCGAGACCTCCAGCACCTCGGCCTCGAAGTAGACGACCCGCGTGCAGCACGCAAACGGCATGTTTGCAACAAAAAACTCGGGGTTGTCTCCGACCTCCAGCACCGATGTGGTACTCTCGGTGCCAATTGAGTCAGTGACACCACCTGGTGCGCAATCTACAGCAGCAACCCCGGCCGTGGGGGTCGATCGCGCGACCATGCGCTGTGGAAGCATGCGGGCTACATGCTCTGAGGAGCTGTTGGTGGCGCCACTGAAGAGCCCAGGGTGCTTCCGCTTGGCCTGGACCCCGAACGCGCTTGCCTCGAGGTACTTCGGAACCGCGGGCTTAGTTGCGCCCATCTCTCCGGCCCTCCACAGCTCGTCCCTACTGCGGCGCAACTTAACGCCAGACAGGCTTTGAGTCGGGGCACGGGTTGGCTGGCGCATGATGAGGTGAGCCAACCTGCAAGGCTGGGTGGGCGTGTGTGTGATCACAGCCTGAGACAGACCGGGCGCAGCTGACCCGCTGGGACGAATTGGAAAACCGTTTCAACAGATTACAAGAGAGGACACCTTACCCGTCTCGGCAGCATAGGAAAGCGCGCCGGCATGATTATCGCAATCGCGTGAACACAGCCCGACCCAATCGACCCTGCGGCAATAGGGGAGATCCTCGCAGTTGCTAGCCCTGTAACGGAGATAGGGCAACTGCCCTGCAAGGGCGGCATCACACATGTTGTAACTTTATGGCCTCACACGGCGATAAGTCCACCATCGCGACATCTTTGAGATTGCAACCATTCCGACCAGCGGAGAGGGGCAGTGACTCTACAATATATATATTCGCACGTAGCTTATAGCCCTAAAGAACCGTACAATCACCAACCGCGGAGCTGCCGCAGGTCAGCTGAGAATTTATCCGTGATCCGGCACCGGAAGAATGTACAAACGGCTCCACAGGTAGTCGTCGTGGCGGTTGATGATGCCTCGCGGAAAGAGCAATGGCGACCTCAGCTGCAGAGGCTGGCATCTCTTGACAGATCTTTGACGAAGTAGATTGCGGTTATGGAGTGGGCTCAGTGCGCGATCATGCACTTCCACGCAATCTCTGGTCTTAGCTGGGCTCTCCATCTCTGTGACATGATCGGCCATGTGCCGCTGTGAGTGGTCAGTTGGGGACCCTAAGCTCCCGGAGTAGTTGCACGGGCCCACCCAGGCCTCATCATATGCATCGCAAACAGTCTTACCTCCCGCGTCTGCAAGGGATCTTGGGGCCTTTTGTGCGAGATTTGCTAGGTGTGCCTGCAATGAGATGATCTGTGAAAATACCCGCGCATTACCCTTACATCAGAGCCGCTCTTACGGCGAAATGCCTTCATACAGAGATTTTGACATCTTCTTTTCACCTTCTACGCAACGCTCCATATGGAGATGTTAAGGCTGCTTCTATATGTAACATCCATGCCTTCAAGCTTTCATAAACTGCAAATCTGAAGTCTACGCTGCCGAATGAGTTCTGTCAATTCAGAAACCCTAACATCAAGAGGAGCCTTAAATGGCGTAGGTTAGAGATCGAAGTGAGAGGGCATTTCAATCGACCCACAATCAACTCACAGGATATAATGGAAGAGAAGAGAAGAGAAGAGAATTACACAAACAACCCACCTGCCTCACAGTGCTTGTTGCGCCCTCCCATACGCAACTAGCTGTTTATCACGTCTAGTCGTCACCAGAATTAAGGTAACGGCACTATCAGTTATGTAATATGCAGGACCGGTGTCAATGACGCACGTGTGGTAGGGTTGGCTCCTACGACCCCTGCCGTCCATTTGGTCGGCAGTCGATCGAGCTGACAGGAAGAATGAGCAACAAGACGGGAAGGCCCTAGAGGGCATCAACCAGCGCGCTTCTACCTAAGAGGTTCAACATCTGCTCTCAATTTTCCCAGAACCCCTCATACTGACAGTGATCAGAATTGCTAGGAGCTCGCCGTCGCTCTCTAAGGCTCAGTACGAGTTTGTTTAGGGTCCCTAGGCCCATGCGATTCGATTCAAAGTACCCATCTAGGGTCGCGGCACACATCTAGGGTCAAGGTGAAACCAAATGCGCTAGGTTTTCTCGAGAGATCAGTTTTTTTCTCTCTTTATAAAAGCCTCTCCGTCGCCATTTGAGAAAACCAACACTGTTAGGACTCACCGTTTGCCAAGGCCTGCTATGTCCGAGCCTTCACGCCTACCCTCCCCGGTGTCGGATGACGACCATAAGAAGCATCTAGACGCTGAAAAAGGCGTTCCTTCCTACGAGAATGATTCCGCCAGTTCTTCTTCTGAATCTCTAGACACAGGCATTAGTGAGCTTTCGCCTAAAGAATGGCGTTGGCTCAAATTCAAGTGCTACACTTTCTATATGATCATGGGTGTCTCCTACTCTGTTCAATACCTTGACAAGTCTTGTGTTGCGGCCGGGTCTGTCATGGGTCTTCGCCAAGACTTGAAGATGAAGGGGAACATGTTCTCTTGGGTTAACTCATCCTACTCTATTGGCTACCTGGTTGGAACCATAGTTTGCGCTTTGCCGTTCTTGGAGAAGCTTGGCCCTCACTGGAATGGATACACTCTGACGGCGTGGGGAATCATCACTGCCTGCTCTGGAGCAACCCAGAACTACTCCGGCTTTATTGCTATCCGTACATTGCTCGGAATTCTCGAGAGTTTCTGTGAGCCTACGATCCTCTACATGACGGCCCAGTGGACACAGCCGGACGACCAGTTTGGATGGGTCGAGACTTGGTTTGCCTGGAATGGCTTTGCGCAGATCTTCCTGCAGTCTGTGGGATACGGACTCTACACAGGTCAGGAGGCTGGCGACTATTCCATTAGGGGATGGCGCATTTTGTTCATTATTCTTGGACTGATCACTGTTGTTGTTGGAGTCGCATTCATTTTCTTCGTACCAAACAGCCCCCAGGAGGCTCCGTTCTTGTCCGATAAAGAGAAGGCCGCCATGCGCCGCACTCATTTCAACCACGACAACAAGAAGTTCAAGAGGACTAGCGTTGAGTGGCGCCAGATCCGGGAGGCACTGACAACAGATATCGTTCAATCAGCTTGCCTGTTCTTTGCTATTATCTGCAACAGTATGAACGGAGGTGCCATCAACACATATATCAACCTGATCCTGAAGCAGTTCATTATCCAGGGCGATCGTAAACTCACGAACTTCGAGAGTAACAAGCGCTCGCTCCTCTATGGTATGATCCCTGGTGGAATTAAGCTTGGTACTTGTACCATCATCGCCATTCTCAGCTTGAACGGCGTGGCGCGCAAGTACCGATTTGCGTACGTGTTTCCGTTCAGCTCCCTCCACGTTGCATCAGCTTGTATGCTCGTCTGGGGTAAAGACGCTAACACTCGTCTCGCTGGTACGTACATGTACAACACTTCGGTCGAGGTCACTCACGGCGGTATTATTTCGCTGGTAGCCTCTAATGCGGTGGGGGTCACGAAAAAGATCGTCGTAAACGCGATTCAGCTCGTGGCATTCTCTGTTGGTAACATCGCTGGTCCACAAACTTTTACCAAGAAGAATTTCAACACCCCCTCTGGCCGTCGCGCCTTGGCCACGCTGTCCGCCGTGTCACTTGGCGTGATTATCATTCTGTTTTTCAACTACCTTATTCTCAACCACCTTAAGAATAAGAGAAACGAGAAGATCCCTGAAGGCGTTGATCCTGATTCGCTCACCGACCGTGAGAACCCAGAGTTCAGGTACCATTTGTAGGTGCGCCCACTCATTCGTTTTAATCCTGAGATGACTCTTGGAATACGACCCAAGAAATTATGACCATTTAATTTTAATATATCTTGCTTTCTCGTTTTACTGCCACGCTCTGGTGCTTTATATCTAACAGAGTTTTTTTGAGCTAGCTCGCACAGGACGGATCGTGGCAACGCTGTGATGCATAATAATAAGTAGGGCAGGCGTGCTGTCTCAAAGGAAGAAAGGACGCCAATTGAGGGAGAGTCACACAAAATACGACGAAACGAGAAGCTAAGGCCAACCTCAAGCTTCCATAGTAAAAATTAAGACCGAGCTGCGCCCATATTGACTCGCTATTGCTAGGATACTACATTTGTCTCGATAGCGCACAGAAGCAACTAGCACACATACACAAACCACCGGTAGCCAAGACAATCGGAAAGTTCTGGCCCTAGCATCTCACTTGGAGCTTTACTTCAGTGAATCTTTAGTCTCTTGAGCCAGCTCATTAGTTGTCGATGATTACATTAAGGATATTTAATAGATAACAATATTAGAAGATTCTCGTTGTGTAGATGTATGCAATAGTAGTGTGAGAGATTCAGACACCGACAGCCGTCAGTGCATTGCCAACAAACTTGGCTAAAGTATTGACCAATGCATATGTAGCCCATGAAAGCAGAATGACCACCCCAATCAGCACAGTGCGTTCGATAACAGCCTCGGAAAAGGTTGATACGCTCACAACCCCAGGGTGGCAGTTAGCAGGCAGAATCTCCATGTTAAGCACGAGCCAATACCAATAGATTTGCTTTTGGATGCGATGGAACAAGTTGAGGTTCTTTGAGCTAGGTGAACTTCGTAAAGGCGTTGAGGCCACATACGTCGGCACAGGTGACTCTCGGTTGCATTTCGCTAAGTCAGTCGAAAAAATGCTCTCTGTGGTCGTCGTTCTAACAGTTTGCGTCATGGGCTCTGAACTTCTCGTTCATATTTTCGTGTGACGGTTGTGGTGGATATGCTTGTTGTTTTGAAGAACCAAGTTGGGTAGGGGGGGAATTAGGCCGGACATAAAAAGAATGGCATGGTTAAGGGTGTGGCAGCAACATCGACACGGGTGTTTTGAGTGTGGGCGAGAGATACCTGCGGCCCTCCAAAGCTCGGGCTAACATATAGCGAACGAGGAGAAGCTCTCGAGCTAATTTCGGGGCCCTAAAGTCGGCGCATTAGGCAAGTCGCGTCTAATGAAGTGGGCCACCTGACAACGAAAGTTCGCTCGCTAGCTACCACACCCTAAGAGACGCTGCCCTGCGCATGAAGAAGGTGCCAATCACATGGCTCAGGTCGCCACAGGCAAACCCTATAGCGAGTGCAGGCAGCTTTTCTCGCTTATATAAGCTCTCGTTTAGTTGCTCAAACTGAGTGCCATCGGTTTTCGGAAGCCGCGTGCATGTAGACCCAAAACGGTTTCTGTGCAAGGGGGTTGGGTCTCTGCGGGGCCCTGATCATTGTGCTCTGGATTGCTCATCAAGAACAACAGCGGGTACAGCTGGTAGATGAATTCGTAGCTCCTAACATATTTACATTGAGGTCTCTTTTAGACTTTCCCCACTCACACGTTCCGATAGGGCGGACTTGGGGCGCCCCAAACGGCGGCAAACGCACCGAGAGTCGGGGGGTCACGCTTAATTTCGGGGCGGGCTCCCTAGGGCTGATTTGACATTAATTAGGGTATTATGCGTCTATTAACCATTGCCTTCCATTGCAGAGGTGCGGGGTTGTCACTGCATTAGGCCCTCATGGCTCTTAAATCAGAAGCTGCTTCTATACGGGCATTGCACATGTCATGTCTCACATTGCTAACTTCTCAACGAAACTGAAATTTCGAGGGTTCTTGATGATTTCAATACGGTTTCGCATGCTCCGGTGCCTTTAAGAATCTAGGAAGAGAGGATTACCTGGGCATTCTCCAGCATGGCCGACCTTGCCGACCCACCTTGCCGGCCGTCCTATTCAACCTGACTGAGAAAGCTGTAGAGCGGTGTTCTGGGCTAGGGTATCATCACCAGCCAGCTGAGATGGCTAACAACAACGCGAGGCCAGTGGGCTCCAGGCGCGAGCATGATGTCGTACGGCAATACGGCGGAATCATCCTTTACGCTGGTACGGAGCCTTTCTGCACACAGCCCTGCGCTTTTGGCCAAGATAGACCAGGTCTTACTGGCTCGCGGGTTCGGAAAGATAGTGGCCGAGGATATGCTTACATCCGAGCACCCCAACGCGCGTCTAGAGGCAATCCGGGAGCTTAAATGGCTCCAAGAGTACCTTGAGAATGCACATGAGCGTGCCGATAAGCTTTCCCCGCCAGAGAGCCGAGGCAGGCCCGTGGTCGACGACGACGAATCTCAAACCCTTTATAACACCACTAGCGAGCTCCCGCGTTCACAGCACGAGCCTGCGCCCGCGAGCTCCAGCGAGATCCCAGTTTCCATCGTGCCCTCTCCTCAGCCGAGCCCACATACTCCAGTTTCTCCGATTGCCAATGGAGATGCCACGATAACTGCTGTCCCGGATGTGATCGAGAAGGAATATGATCATACCTCCGAGGAGTCCGATAGCAGCTCATCTCATGATGAGAGTAATGAAGCCAATGGAGTAGTTATTGCAGACAGCGCAAGCCTTTCCCATGACACCCTTCCCGCAATTGAGCCCGCCTCAAGCGCCGAGTCCTATGCGGATACCCGCATTAGCGAGGAGGAGGATTCGGACGATGCCACCGCTGAGGCTGCTTCAGAGCCTATCGATCCCTTGCCCGTACTCGGGTCACTGCAACCGAAAAAGGCCGCTCTGGACATCGAGTACCGGCAGAAGCAGCGACAGAGACATGCCAGAGAGCGCGAGCAGACGCTGAAGCTACAGGAAAAGCTGCGCGTGCGTCGCGACGGACAAAGAATGCGCGAAGACCTGAAGCGGCGGCAGCTGGTGAAGAGAAAGTTGGAGGAGAGAAAACGCCGGGCTGCGAAAGCTGCTGCCGCAGAGCTCACCAAGGCCCGGAAGCTGAAAAAGCAGGAGGCGGCGTCGAATAACACCGGTGAAGAGCTTTGGTGCATCTGTCGCCAGCCAGGATACGGATTCATGCTCGCTTGTGCGAACCCGAAGTGCCCTTACGAGTGGTTCCATGGGGACTGCGTTGGAATGACTAGCGCGCCCCGTGCACGGTGGTTTTGCCCCGTCTGCGCTCCCGAGCGCGGCCACTTTGCGACTGGCTCTCGCACTCAGAGTCAAGGTGCTGCAAGTAAAGGTGCTGCAAGTAAACGATCGACTCCCTTGGCAGCGGTGAAAAGGGCTGGCAAGAGAATGTCAAATTCGTCAGGAGACGCGGTAGGAAAGGCGGCTCAATCACCCTTATCTGGAAGGCCAGCGAGAAGAACAAGGGCCACTGCTGCCGCTTCTGCCGCTGCCGCTGCAGCCGCCACACCAGCCAAACCGACGGCCAGGCCTAGAGCCAGACCCGAAGCGACCACAGAGCCCAAAAAACAGATTCAGGAGCAGAAACCCAAACGGCTCCTCCGAAAATACGCAGCTCAGACTTCACAGGCCGCGGCGGCGGTCACACGGCAGTCCGGGCGCAAGAATGGCCGCTAATGGTAAGCTCAAAGCTGTATTTATTTATTTATTTATTTATTTGGCCCCGTGCTGGCGCCCCGTTTAATGAAGTAAATGTAGCTGAGCCCCAGCCATGACGCCAGAACTCCGGCGGTGGAGTACACTGACACAATCATGAGTCCCGCGTACTCGAGCTTAGGAACCAAAACAGGAATGAGTGCACTGATCGGCATGACGAGTGCATATCCAAAACTGTACAGCCACACGATCACACTGACACTGCCATTCGGCACCGTGGCCGGATAAATGCTCAGGACACCCAACAAATATGCAATGGTATAAGAGGCCTTTAGCACCGTCTCTGCTGGCGTCCAGATAAGAGGAAATAGAGAAAAGCATGCAGACACGAGCAGCAACAAGAAAGCGTTCAAGTGCAGATTGCTCTGGCGCGCACAGAGAGCGAATGGCACCAACACGGTCATGATTGCCTTTTCGTGAACATGCCACCCAGCCAAAAACGACGCAAACCCGCAGAGGGTGACGCACTCGACGAAGTTACTCTCGCCCACACCAAGCATTGCCAATATTTGGAGTCCCAGCGTGGTCAAGAAGGTCGTCCGAGGCGTGATCTCCGGCAAGTTCGCAAACGCGACCTGTCCAACGATGCCACGCGTTGCCGCAACGACCGAGTTTCCATTAAGGTAGCCAAGCACGCGGTCTGCAAAGGAGTAAAGCGCCCAAATGTTTGGCGCCCAGTATGCGTGGGTAAGCCCCCGGCTAAATGGAAACAGCCTACTGAACACTTGCTGCAGCGTTTCCGGGCCCTGTAGCAGAATTGGACCAAAAGCTAGTGCAAACGGGATAAGTGTCACGACTCCAAGCTTCACAAGTGGGCCCAGACCCCGCAGCGCATAGTTACGCAGTAAGAAAGCAAAGTATGCCGGAGCCACATATAAATAAATATGCTTGAAGCATAGCAGTGTCGAGAAAAGGAATGCTGCGCCAAGGTGGCGGCCGCGGCGCATAGCCAGCAGTGAATATACAAAAAGGCCAAACATCGCTGTGTTGTACTGGAAGTGAATGTGATCGAGTATGAGCCAGCCTGGGCATAGCCAGAGCAGAGATGCGGTCGGGGTATCCACTTTAGCCAAGCTGGCGGCAAAAATGAGCTCAGTGGCCAGCACTGATACTCGTTGAAACACAACCGTCGGCCAGCCGTACTGGCCATCCTCCGCAACGATTGCAAGACACCCGTCCTCTGCCACAGCACGCGGTACTAAGTGGCTAAGCACATACTCGAAGTAGGCGAAGAACGGCGGGTAGTCAAGTGTCCATTGAGACGTCTTTTCAAAGTACCATTGGCCGAACGGCAGATTTCGTGTAATTGCGAGCCAATTTCGGTGAACGTCGAAGTCCGTGGAGTGGTACGCCGGAAAAAGCAGTAGCTTCACAAGCGTACCAAGAATCACAAGATCGAGCGAGAGCATAACCCGATAGCGTCGCGCCCACAGCTCGAATGCCCTGCGAGGTCTAAGCTGTGCGCGTCGCACAGCATTTGTCACATGACCAAAAAAAGTCGCGCTCGACGTCAGAGCTCCACCATCCCACACACGAACCAGTATATGTGAAAGCGGGTTAGTTTCAAAGCGATTGGGAACAAGTTGGCTAGATATCCAGAGTACCGAACAATTTCTCTATATATACATTAGTGAGCTTCCACGCATCCCCGGGACGGCACCGCCACAATATGTACACCACAATTCTGTAACAAACAGCTGAGTAGTACACATACTAATAGCAGCTGTGCTCCTTATCGCACGCAGGGCTTATCTGGGCTCATGTTTCCATGCTACGTACGTGTAGGGGGCGCATCAAACTGCATGGTAGAGATTATGGTGCTGCATCGGTGCTGTCATCCTACGGCCCGGCACGTGCCCACAAAAATCCCCAGCCTGGCGGCTTGGGTGATGTTGATGCTTGGGCAGGCAATTTGTGTGCTATTTTAAGGAGGAGATTGACTGATCGAGAGGTCTCTGCAAGCGAAGTGAGATGCACATAAAGACATCCACCCATATTCTCAGCCTCGCTGAGGACCATATATACAATCTCCGACGAATCGGCGTGCTTGGCGATGACTCGTGGCTTGAAGCGCGAAAGGGCGAGGCTTATAACCGGCACCTCCAGGTCAGACTGAAAGACAATGCGCTGCATCTGAATTTCGAGGGCAGCACAATCGGATCGGTCTCAATTGCCAACCCCGAGCATCTGAAGTCGATTATCGACTTTGTCCAACATTGGAATCTGCACGTTGGGCCCACCGACATGCTAACCACAAGGACAATCGAGCTGGTGCGCGACTGGGCCCAGTTGCTGGTCAACAAGGAGCTCAAGATGCGCTGCGTGACCTGGAATTGCGCAGGCTTGCTTGGCGAGCAGGGCTTGAAAGTCGAGACCTGGATGCGCCTTCTTGGCTCGGAGCCTGAGGCCGCGCAAATAGACCTCATTGTGCTCTCATTCCAAGAGTCCGACAATCTCAATCGCAGCGTGAAGTCTAACCCCATCACCCTTCAGCGGTCGGTAGACCTGTCTACCCGGTACCTGTACAAGACCCACAAGCTAGTGTCGAGCGTCCAGCTACTAGGACTGATGACGCTCACGTTTGTGCGCAACGAGCTCGCTCCGTTTGTTTCAAACGTACGTACCGACACATCTTCCACCGGATTCCTGCGGATGTGGGGCAACAAAGGCGCCGTGCTCACGCGATTCCATATACTGCGAGATGAGATTCTCGGCGGCGGATTGGAGCTCTCCATTGTAAATTGCCACCTCAGTGCTGGCGAGGGTGTAACGCAGCTCGGGCGCAGGCGCTGGGAGCTGAAAGAGATCAGCAGCAAGTTCGATGTGTCGGGCCTGGCCGGTCCTGAGGTGAGCATCGATGAAATTGAGCACGATGCAGATAGCATCAGCAGCGTCTCCTCTGACGAAGAAAAGACCGACAGGGTGCTCTCACACCCTCATTCCGTAGCAGGCACACACTCAGGCACTCGCGAAGCGGATTCGCTGAAGGCCCAGGACAAGCCAGCAGAGCCCGATTTGGAGACAGAGACGCTGAAGGCGAGCAATTCAGACACTGAGGACCAGGCGCCGGACGCTGATAACGCGCTGCACATGGGCTCCAGTAAGTACACAATTGTGATGGGGGATCTGAACTACCGTGTGTTGATGCCCGAAAGCGAGGCGCAAAAGAAGGTCCAGAAGCAACAATGGGACGGACTCCTTGCAAATGAGAGCCTGATTCTGGAGCGCCAAAAGGGTGAGGTCTTCCGCGGGTTTGAGGAGGCCGCCATCGCCTTCCCGCCTACCTACAAATACGAGATTGGCTCGACGAAGCTGAAGGGCCGCGTTCCATCGTACACGGACCGGATCCTATATAGAACCAGACTGGCCCATACCGTGAACAATTATGTGTCGCTGACCGATCTGAAATCATCAGACCATCGGCCCGTCGCGCTCCTGGCTGGCTTCACCGTCCCAAACGTGGTGGACAACGATAAGCGTCTAGAGGTGCTGGGCAGGGCCATGAAGCTGTCGGATGAGGCTGAAAATAACGTGCGCCCTAAGATTTCGGTCGATGTGCAGCAGGTTCTGCTAAAGGGCCCGCCGCTAAGCCTGCAGTCGCATCGGATCGTGATCCGCAACGAGGGAACGCGGCCGGTGGATTGGGTCATCCAGAATGCCGAAGAAGAGCTCATCAATCTGAATGCCAGCGTTGGTGCGACAGAAGACGCCACAACCGAAAATGACACGTCCTCAGAGTCGCAGGGTCACCAGGACGCTAAGGACCCGGATAACTCGGCACCGTTGGAAAAAGAGCGAGGCGTCGGAAAGGAGGGTGCGACGACCAAGTCGTCTTTGAGCCAGATGGATGATATCAAGATTTATCCTCCTAACGGCGAGGTGTCGCTAACGCGTCCAACCTCGTGCGTCACCCTCGAAGCCAAGATTGGTGTATCTCCTCGAGACTATATTCTACTCGTTAAGCCCGACGGCAATTTCGAGGGCGGTGTGCACCAGTACGTATTTGTTCACGTTGAGCCGACGCCGTCTTATCTAGGCGCCACTCTCAAGTCGATGCCTCAGATAGATGGCATACCCGTGCCCGTGCGTCGGTGCGTCGAATACCTTTGGGGTCGGAACGTTCCGGACATGTTTCTACATAGGGCGGACCCCCAGCTGTTCCAGCAAGTACTGTATTCGCTTGACCACGATGAGCCCTTTGACGAAGAGAAGCTAGCGGCTGAGGATGAGGTTTATCCCAACGCAAGCGTTTACGCGGTGTCGAATGCGCTCATGTCACTATTCCAATACCTGCCTGAGCAGCTGATGGGTCCTGGTCCCAAACGCAAGGGGGCAACCAAAGATTGGAACGGCGTGACCACGTACGTGTGCCGGTTCATCAGCCATACCACTGAGAACGAGTTCGAAGAGCCGAGTCTCAATGTGTGGGCCAACCTGCTCTATGACCGAACTGATAAGCGCGCTGGGGCAAATGAGAAACGAGCGTACCTGCGAAGCATGCTAATTGTCGCCGCGCACGCGGATGCCCCTCCTGCTAAGCAAGGCCGCTCGACACAACCTCCTCCGTCAAACACGAATCCCGCAAAAATCGATGCCCCCACCGCGCACGACGCTGGCTCTCGAAACTGAGTCTGCTACGCGCTCGTTATGATATTTTTTCACGCCTTTGTATTATATATGTTGCTCTTCTGAGAGCTTTGATGAAAATTTAGCATTTACGCCCACATGGTGTGAGACTCAGGCCCCCCAAGGGTGGTACCACCAGTCATGCTGTGGTTCAATGGCTGCTGTTTTATCTCCTCGGCCTCGGCGGCGGAGGCGGCAAGTTTGGCCTCACGCGCCTCGCGCTTGATCTGGCGATTCGAGCGCTCATCCTGCATGGAATTCCGCTGCTGGAGCCTTTCTAGATGTGCGACCTTCTTAGCCTTCTTCTTAGACACATAGCGCGTGAATTGAGCCGCTTTCGTTACCTTCGCCATGCTCGAAGTCTGCTTTGAAAAATTAGCTAAGACACTCTCGCACCACCACCACCATTATTACCACCACCACCACCACCACCTCCACAACCCACCCCGATGACACGACCCTCGCCGGGTGTGATCTTTCGAATCGTACGAATCGAGAGTATCGTCCCAGGCCATAACCAGACAATTAAACTAGCTCAATGAACTCTATACATGCACTTAAGGGGAGGCTAGAGTTTTAAAGGTGCAGTGCCTGCTGCATCGGCCAATTGGCTTGCCAGCTCTGCCTGGTGAGACGCCGTTGCGTCGAAAGTGGATACCAAGGCCCGAAGTATACGTGAGATTTGGTACTGCATAGCCTGAACCATTTCGAGCTCCTCGCTCATCGTCTTCTTGATCAGCCAGTCGCGGTTGGTTTGATCGCGAATGCTGCTCTGTGCTGCTTGAATAGCGGTTCGGAGCTTGTGCATGTCTTCGTCACGCGCCTCTTCTTTAGTGGCCAGCGCGGCCAGCTTCCGCTGGTTTGAGCCGATCTTCTTCTCGAGCTCGGGGATACTATTTCCGCCCTGGGACCGGTACCGCTTGAACAGGTCCAGTACGCTGTGCAGCATATCACGGTACATGCGCAGCTCCTCGAGCGGGCCGGTCGCGAGCGCTGCAGAGCCCTCTGTATATGTAGCCTTTGAAGACTCAGAGTATTGGGCGACGCTTTCCAAGCTTGCTTGGATTGCGGCCAGGTCGTCCTGTTGCGAGGGGTAGGCCGAGTACAGCGAACGCGAGAGCGCTAGGCAGTTGCGGCCGAGTATTTCCGCATCGTCTCGAGCGGCCAGTGTTCGGGCACGCGTGCGCTCGAGGACAAGGCAGACGGACGTCGTTTGCTGGAGAAACTCCTGGGTGGCGCCCTCGATGCGGTTCCAGGTTGTTAGCCGTTCAGCAGACCACTGAGAGATAAATAGAGGCGACGCAATCTTCGAGCTCAGCTCGGTATCGGCGGAGAGATGGTTCTTGACCCGCACAAACTGGCTCTCTGCGTACAGGAACGTGCGCACGAGGGGCTCCTTGGCCAAAACAGGGTGCGCAACAAGCAGGTTGAGGAACCGTGTGAGTCCCTCGGCCCGGCGCTGCAAAAAGGCGTCCTGCGATGCGCCGGTAAGGTACGTGCCGTTCATCACGAGCCGTTTTGGCGGCAGAACCGGCAGCGCGCGGAACGGGTACTTCACGCTGAGCGACTCGAGGAGCCACGCAAAGTCGCGGAACCGCCGCAGGACGCGGAATGGCTTCTTCTGGAACTCACCGCTCACCGTGTACACCGCATGCTTCGAGAGAAACGAGCCCTCGCTCTTACTCATAAGCTCGACCGAGATGGTCGGCGGCACTGTTGGGTTGTAATCTGGCACTGGCTCGTCGTCAACGGCCACGCTCGGCTGGGCGCTGAGAGTCACTTCCAGCATTTGGAGCGGGCCATCGGCGGGCTCTGCGCCCACGTCGAAGCTGGGGTTCTGCTGAACTGCAGCGGCGAGCGCCAGAGCGCGGTGAAATTGGGCCTCCCCAACGCGCTGCTGCTGGCTCTGAGAGCAGCTCTGCTCAAGAATGAGTGCTGCGCTCTCGGCCGGCACGTCGACCGCTCTCGCTAAAATGCGTCCGAGCTGCTGCAGCGACACCGTGTTTGACGACGGCTGGCTTTCGACCCACAGCGCCGCGTACTGCAGCGGCGGCTCTGTAGAGTCGGGCGAAATGTGAGACTCTGCAGCGGTTTGCCCGTTCTCGGGCAGGGTATCGGACGGTGCGCCCCACCCCGACTCGTCCAGAGAGCTCATTGTCGTGTTGGATTAACCCTTGTGCCCTTCCTTACGCGTGGTGTTTTACGCTGCCAGCAAGTGCTCTGCGATGCCAGTGATGCGGCTAAGCAGCAAGCTAGCGATCTGAGCATTATACCATATCTAGCTGCAATCCTCTAATTTGTGTTTTTTTTTTAACTTAAACGGGCTGCTCGAAGACGTACATCCGCTTTGCATGCCAGTCACAGGCCTTTAAGTGGCGGTTGGAGATAAAGGCAAGCAAAAAAAAAGGCAAGCGGTGGTAACCGGTGTTAGTATTACCCGGCTTTGGGGCGCTGTGGTCCCTATAGATTTACTCCCTCTGGTGCAGTACAAGCGCACGCTTGGAGAACGCCTCGATCATCTTTTTCGATACCACTGCGCCCGCTGACTGCGACATATAGTCGTACAGCCTGTTTTGGAACTGGAACCGTAGGCTGAGGGCGGCCATACACTGCTCGTCGGATATCGCACGCACCGTCCACTCGCACACCAGCTCCTTGAACATGGCATTGTCCCCCGCGGTTGCGCGCACCTGGTTGTCCGAGTACTCGAGGTTGCTCACGAACCGCTCATCGAGCTGGCTCCAGCCGATGCGCAGAGCGGCTTTCCGAGGCTTCCCGTCGGGGGTGCGCTCGAGAATCGTGCTCTCGCGGCAGTACGGTACAAACTCGTGGTACTGCGCGACATCGCCCACGACCCCGAGCATCAGCGCCTGGGGCAGCTTCAGAACACGCTTGATGCGATAGTCCTGCGCATACCCGCGCGCAAGCGCCGGTACTGGCAATGGGCGGCGCCCCCGAGCCAACCACACCGCTAGCATTGGTGTGTGGCTCTTAATGTGGCCATCGGAAAGACACAACCGCAGAATCCAGTCAGTCCAGTTGGCCGCTACAACACTACTAAAGCGATTAAATCTACTCAATTGTATACAATGCTAACTACTGCTGATCGGCAGAATAGAGCCGCACCGCAGCTCCGTATTTCTGTAGCTTCGTGAGCAGCGCATCACCCTGCTTAATGAGGTTGCGGTACTGGGCGTTCTTTGCGTCGGGCCGGTTTGTGACCACCACGCCGTTCACCTTGTCCACCACGCAGTTTAGCTTTTTCTGGGGAATCAGCCGCGACAGGTCAGACTCGAGGTAGTCCTGCGAGACGCCGAAGGTGCTGGCCATGTTCGCAAGGCTCAGCGACATGTAGCTCTCGAGCAGCTGGGTGTAGGCCTTGCAGCGCATCTCGCGCACGTAGTACGAGGCATGCGCCGCAAGGTTTGGCGAGCGCCGCAGCACCTGCACCTCGGCCTCGGCCAGCGCGCGCAAAAACGTTGCGTAGTCGCCGGTGTAGAGCGAGTTTGTCATGACGCTGAGCGGCTCGAGCGACGGCGTGGTTGGCAGCAGCGACAGCACCTCCGGCGACTCGACAAGGCGGCGCTTCAGGTCCGGGCGGTCGAGCACCAGGGCGCCACACACGACACCGTAGGCCACGACCTCCTCGTAGGGCAGCAACTCCGACGATGTGAACGTGGCAAACGAGTCGATCAAGTGGTCGGCAGCCTCCTCGAACTGGCGAATCGACATCAGGTATACGCCGCGGTAGGTCTTGTACTTGTTTTTGCGCTCCCAGTCGCCGCCGCGGTCGATGAGCTGGCGGCACGTCTCGAGCTCCTTGGAGATCAGCTCGCTGTCGCCGTACAGAAACCCCATGCGCACAATCGTGAGCGAGATGTCGATTTTGTTGCCCACGCTCGCGGTCACGTCGCTGGCCTTGCGCAGGGTTTTCTCCGCATTCGCAAGGTCGCAGATCGCGCAGAACCAGTTGCCGAGCTTCGTCCACGCGTCGACTACCGCGCTGTCGTCCTCGCTCTCCACGGCGTTCTCAATCTCCGCCCTGAGGTCCTGCTCAGTGGCCTCGTTCGCGGCGGCCATTCGCGCGTACAGCGCTGTGTCGAACTCCGGCGTGCCCTCGGGCACGAGCCGCTTGTAGAGCGGTGCGAGGTTGCCCGCCACAATCGCGTCGTGGAGCTTCTTCTCGGCGCCGGCTTTCAGCTCGGGTTTCTTGAGCTCGAACATGTAGTTGGCAAGCCGCAGATCCGGCGTGCTCGCCCCGCTCGCGGTATCCGTCATGCGAGAGATGATAACCGCTTGGTTGCACAACGGGTTAGGCGGAGGTGAGCTGAGGTGAGCGGAGGCGGTGGTGAGCTAAGGTGGTGTGGTGAGCTGACTTGGGAGGATCTGGCGCTGGGCCAGCGCTCGCGGTGGCGGCTGCCAGCCTCAGATAGGGGTATGGCGTGACTACACCGTTTGAGCGCGGTTGACCAGCTGGCGCGTATCGCGGAGACAGGGGGCCGTAGATGGTCTTGGTAGGGCAGTTCGCATTTCGGTGGCTTGCCTTCGTAACCCGCTCTGTTACCTCATTTGCGTCATTAAAAAGCTCACGCGCGAATATAGCCGCGTATTACTGCCTACGTAAAGATGCTGGAATTCCGGCTTGCGGCCAAATTGCTCACTTGCATGACAGACTGTATGCGCTCATAGTATCGTATACGGTGTCATGCATAATGGTGGGGGGGGCTGCAGCCCCGGCTTTGTCCGTAACTTCCGTGAGCCCCCGAGCTAATAGGAACGCTCCGCCCGCCCCAGTCAAGTCAGCTTTCGCCCTTCCCCATGCCCCGACTGTTGCGGTTGAACGCCAGGTGTCACATGTGCGGCCCTTCACCTTGCCCTACTCGTTGCGCATCGTTCTATCTGTATATATAATACGACTCGACCACTGGCGTGAGGCAGCAGAAACAAGGCAACAGATAGTGGAAAAATGGTAGGTCTCGGTCCGAAGGCACCCCCTGAGCGCAAAGGTCTTGTTGACTGTGAGCCCGCCGATCTGAAAGAGGCTCTTGCCTATTACGAGAAGATCTTCACGGTCAAGGGCGAGAAGCTGAAGGAGATCACCGAGCACTTTGTCAAGGAACTTGCCAAGGGACTCAGCAAGGAGGGCGGCTCGATCCCCATGAACGTTGCGTGGGTGATGGACTACCCCGAGGGCACCGAAACTGGCACGTTCATGGCTTTGGATATGGGCGGCACCAATCTGCGCGTTGCCGAGATCACGCTGAACGGCAAGGGCGCGTTCGATGTCACGCAATCGAAGTACAAGATGGCCGAGGGCTTGAAGACCGGCAGCAGCGACGAGCTCTGGGACTTCATCAGCGACTGCATCGGCTCGTTCCTCTCGCGCTACCACCCGGATACCAGCGAGACGGTGTACATTGGCTTCACATTCAGCTTCCCGGCCACCCAAAACGCGATAAACAGCGGTGTGCTGCAGCGCTGGACGAAGGGGTTCGACATCAAGGGCGTTGAGGGCGTCGACGTTGTGCCGCTGCTCCAGAAGGCGCTGGACAAGAAAAACATCAACGTCCGCGTCAGCGCGCTCATCAATGACACCACAGGCACCCTTGTCGCGTCGCACTACACGGACCCGGCAATGGAGATGGGCTGCATTTTCGGCACGGGCTGCAACGCCGCGTACTACGAGAAGGTGAAGAACATTCCGAAGCTCGAGGGCAAGCTGCCCGAGGACATTGGGCCCGATTCGTGGATGGCAATCAACTGCGAGTACGGCGCGTTCGACAACGAGCACGTCGTGCTGCCGCGCACGCCCTACGACGAGCGTCTCGACCGCGAGTCGCCGCGCCCGGGCCAGCAGTCGTTCGAGAAGATGATTGCTGGGTACACGCTGGGCGAGCTGCTGCGGTTCGTGCTGCAGGAGCTTGCCGTGCAGGACCTTATTTTCAAGGGCCAGGACCACTCGAAGCTCGACCAGCCGTTCATCATGAACGCGGAGTTCCTCTCCGACGTCGAGATGGACCCGTTCGAGAACCTGAGCGACACCGAGGCGCTGTTCCAGAGCCGCCTCGGCCTCAACGCAAACTCCAGCGAGCTGATTCTCATCCGCCGCCTTGCCGAGCTGCTCGGCACCCGCGCGGCGCGTCTGTCTGCATGCGGCGTGGCGGCTCTTGCCAAGCGCCGCGGCCTCACCAAGGCCCACGCTGGCGCCGACGGCTCGGTGTTCAAGTACTACCCGCACTTCAAGGAGCGCGGCGCCCAGGCGCTGTCCGAGATTCTCGACTGGGACATGCCTGTGTCGGAGTACCCGATTGTCATGATGCCTGCCGAGGACGGCAGCGGTGTTGGTGCCGCCATCATTGCTGCGCTGACGAAGAAGCGTATGGACGCGGGTCTCAGCGTTGGCGAGAGGAAACAGAAGTAAACCCCATATGGAACTTTGAGCCATTACGGGCCTGTAACTTACTACGGGTTATGCAGTGCCACGGATAAATGTGTATTTAAGGCCGCTTTTACTATTACGCTGACTACTAGACTTACCATTAGGCCAGCCCGCAGGCCAGCCTGATGCGAGGGGGGGGGGGGAAGATGCGGGCTTCAATAATATATGGCCGGCTCATTCCCATAGCCCCGTGCCGTGAACTACCTCGAGGGGCACCGCATCGCTGCCGAAATCAGCACCGAGCTGCCGCAACAGCCGCAGCACTTGCTCAAATCGCTGGCGAATTATTATGTTCGAGCTGTAGATGCTGGTCCCGTAAAAGTTCACCTCCAATTTTAGCCCGCTGCCGTTTGGCTGCACGGAGGACCTCAGCCCAACTACGTCGGATCGGACGTGCGCGCCGGGGAACGCCGCGCCAAGCAAGTGTAGCACCAGGCCAAGATAGCGCGCCCACCACCCGAGCCGCCGGTGGTACAGAATAGAGACCATCGAGTTCCTCAAAGTCGTGAGCCGCGGGTCCAGCTGGCCGCCCCACCGCTCGCACAGGGCCAGCCCGAGCAATACTCTGTCTTCGTGAGTGAGGCCATGGGTGCCTCCAAACAGGCCAGTGTGGGCAACCACCAACGCGCTCTTCGGCTGCACTACATTTCCATAGCTGGAGTGGATGTACGCAGCGTTGGCTAGCGCCGGCACAATGCGCTCTCGTAAGATGGCGGGCGCGATAGACTTGGGCAGCGCCTTCACCAGCTCCGCCGCCAATTGGGGAGCGCCGGGAAGCGCGTAGGGGCGGGTCGCCACCACCAATGGGTCCTCGCACTTTATTTCAGCAGGGAGCGCCTGGAACAGCAAGCCATTGCGCAGATTATGCCGCGCATACAAGACGCGCTCGATTTGGTTGGGCAGGCTCGCGCCAATTGCTCGGAGAATAAGCGCGAGCCGCGAGCTCGGCGCAATGTTGGCGACTTCGTCCGGCGTAAGCTCAAGCCCAGTTGAGGCCGCAAGCACGTCACTCGAGTCCACCGTGGCCAGCACAGAATGGAGCCCAGGAAACCCGGAGCCCGACAAATACACTTTGTTTGACGGTACAAGAGCGCCGTGCTCGTGGACGGCGGCTTCGCTCAATAGCTGCTCACACGCTCTTCGTAAATTGGCTGCGAACTCGGCACCAAGCGGCTCCTGCTCATCGGGGCCATACAAATAAGCCATTCCAGCGCTCACCGGCGCGTCGCTGGCGGCCTGCTTACCGTCAGCACTGCCAGCAGCAGTGGTGTATGGCACTCTGAGCGGGCCGTCCACGCGCTCCTTGCCGCCGCGTGAGAAGCACAAATAGTATACGTTGACAACGGCCGGCCGCAGCTCTATATACAGGCCCCGGGCCATGTGAAATGCTGAGGCGATTGCGTGGGCGTTGGCGCAATGCTCGCCCTCGCGGCTGAGCCGGAGAACCTCGACGCCGCCGATGTCGCGCTGGATCGCAGACACCAGCTCGTCGAAATTGGGCGCCTCGTTAGGGTTTGCTGCAATCCGCACGTTCTTGCGGGGCACACCGTAGTCGCGGCAGATCGAGCGGAACCGCGCAAGGCACAGTATCGTTTCTTTGATTTCGTCCGGCGTGATGGGGACGCCAGGGCCCTTGTAGAGATGAATGGGCGCCTTGTCCTGGAAAACGCAGGGCAAAATGCGCGCGTGCACCGGATTCACGCTGTTGATGCTAAAGCGGATCGTCCATGTTCCGAGGTCTACGATGCCGAACAGATTATCCGACGGGGTGGGCGGCATTCCGGCAACAGCAAGACTAGTGATCTAGCTGCTCGTCTAAGTATGTATCACACAGCGGCACCTATCCGGCAGGCTATGTTTACAGCGGTTCACCAGACGTATCTCGGTCTGAGATCTCTGTGGATTCAATATAGAGACACGCTTGTCCTCTCTCACTCAAGGCTGACAAAGTACATATGTATGCACCTCACTCAAACATGTATAAGGGAGCCGAAGGGAGGATTCAGTTAGAACAAACTAGCAGAGCGCGCGGTGGTCGAATTGGCAAAGCCAAGTAGTTTGTCAGAAGGAGGAGAAATAGCATCATTGAATCAAACATGACCATGCTAGCGAAGAATGCTGATGAACCATGCTCAAGCGCTTATATTTATAGCCCGTTACATAAGTGAAAAAGGGTGGGGAGCAGTACATTGGGCTGCCAAGCCAGCGTGGCCCAGCAGTGGCTGCGCTTCGCACTCGATTCGAGGACCGATCTTTATGCCACGCTCCGATCCTAGCGGGCTGCTGGCAACCGCACGGGACGAGCTTGCGCCCAAGCAGTTTGGCAGGCGGGCGTGGGCCCTAGCCCACACGTCGCAACGTCGGTTACTAACGGCCGAGCCTGCCGACACCCCCACAAACGCATGGCATTTTAACCTCTTTACACGGTGGTGAATACAGTTGTTATTTAATAGACGTGCGCCATGAAGCTTTTTGGAGGGGCCATCACCGCCGATATACCGGCAGTACTGAGCGACGCGGCTGACTTTCGCCAAATCCCAGACAATCAGGAGGTGTTTGTCGGGGTGATTAGCAAGTTCAACACCTCGCTGATAATTGAGCTTCTCGAGGCCGTCGACCACCCTAATATCACTGACGCGCTGGTCGTCCACATTAACGAGGCCCACCGCCTCTCGGGCACGTCGCTCGGAGAGAAGGAGGAAATGCTCCAGGTCGAAGTCAGTGAGGTGGGCAAGCACACGATGGCCACGCGCATCGATATAGTGAACACGGAGAGTGGCCGCGCCACGGTCGTATTCGGGCTCATCCGGCTGGAGGAGTACCGCACTGATGTGCTGGTTACCTCGATTGTCCAACAGGACGGCAACGCCGCAGACCTGCCGGAGAAGATCCTGAGCTCGCAGACACAGTACGTGTTCCAACTGGCGCGGTCGTTCGAGATCATTGATCCCAAGCTGTTTGTGGATTCGCCGCACGAGCACAAAGCGGCGAACCACCCTATCGAGGATCTAGAGTAGGCAGTTATTCATGCATAGATGTACGCAGCCAGCGCTGGCCCGCATCGCCAGTGGTCCGAGCGGGCACGGGCTCTGCCATCACTATATCAGTTAACATACAATTAGATCTCAATAATAAATGCAACGTGCAGTTTTGCCTTCCTCTGCAGAAGAAGCAGGTGGGCGCCGGGCCCATGCGAGCCCATGCGGGCCCATGCCTGTGCTCACGCGAGCGGGTCGCGCGACGCGCTTCACACGTGACCCTTAGATGGGTGTGTGCGCTCGTGTCTCCGCCGCCGCCGCTGCGACTCGAACCTTGCCCCAGCCTGGCTTATAGAGTCGACCTCATCGCTGCGTAACAGAACCAGGAGGACAACCTACCTGCATATGCTGAAGTTCCGGCGCGCCGTGCTCGTCGTGGGCTGTGTCCTAGCGCTGTTTCTGTTCTTTTCCGGCCCGAAGCAGAAGGACCGGCTCTACGAGCTCGAGAAGCGGCTGTGGGAAAACGAGCAGAACGCTGACAGCGCGATCCGCGAGCTGCAGCAGAGCACAGAACTGCGGAACAAAAACCTGGAGGAGTCGATAAAACAGCTCGAGACCGAGCGCAAGGTGCTCGAGCTCCAGATCCAGGAGCTCCGCCGGCACCCGGACCCGACAGCCACCGTCTACGACCAGCTCAAATTCCAGTATCCGTACCGCGTCGACGAGCGCTTCCCCGCGTTCGTTTGGCAGACGTGGAAGCACGACTTCGTCGACCCGGAGCTCGATCCGGCGATTCGCTCGTTTATGGAGAGCTGGCGCCGCGACAGTGACTTCATCCACGAGGTGTTCAGCGATAAAGACTCGCTCAAGCTCATCAAGTCGCTGTACCGCAACGTGCCCAAGGTCGTCGAGGCGTACCAAAGCATGCCCGATGTGATTCTGCAGGCAGATTTCTTCCGCTACCTGATCTTGTTTGCACGCGGCGGCGTCTACAGCGACGCCGACACGGAAATGCTCAAATCGATTCCGAACTGGCTGCCCAGCTACGTGAGCCCGCTCGAAGTCGGCCTTGTTGTTGGCATCGAGGCCGACCCGGATCGGCCGGACTGGAACGAATGGTACGCTCGCCGCGTCCAGTTCTGCCAGTGGACGATCCAGTCTAAGCCGGGCCACCCTGTGCTGCGCAGCCTGATTGCAAACATCACCGACAAAACGCTCACGCGCAAGCGCCTCGGCAAGCTCGAGCTGGGGCTCAGCGGAAAGGACCGCGGCGGCGACATCCTGGACTGGACCGGCCCGGGTATCTGGACCGACAGCGTGTTCGAGTACTTGAACACCGCGCCCGTGAAACCCGACCATAAGCTGATAGATTGGCACACCTTTACGGGAATCACAGAGCCCGTGCGGGTCGGTGATGTGATCGTGCTTCCAATCACCTCGTTCTCCCCGGGCGTGGGCCACATGGGTGCGAAGGAGATATCTGATCCGCTGGCCTTTGTCCAGCACCACTTTGGCGGCTCTTGGAAGCCTGTGAATGAGCGAATGTAGGACCACTGCCGCAGCATTAATCTCTCCCATCCTCCCCCAAAGTTGCGCTCGCTTGTTTAGGGACTTATTTAGGGTCGTGCATGGCAACTGCATTCTCGTCACAACACCAGACATATTTAAAAGCTTTATACGTAATACTCAAATGCGCTAAACCAGAGCAGCTGGGCGAAATGCTTATTTACAGCGGGATTCGCTGCCCATCGTGGTGGCTACATCTGTGATATTCCAAAGCAAACGGTTACGACTATATAGCGCGTGCGATCACGTCAACAGCACAATCGAGGCAGTGTGGGTGAGTGGTTTTAAACCGACGCCCTGCTAAGGCGTTGCCCTTTGGGCGCGCAGGTTCGAATCCTGCCACTGTCGAGTGTATGTCTCAATTTTTTGCAAGGTCAGCAGACAGTTACTGTCACTGTGTTTGCTCGCTTAAATTGGCGAGTGCGGCAGTTTTTGTCGAAATCATTTGAAGGCAGTTCGCTCAGGGTGTCTACAATCGGGCAGTGTGCCCCGGCGTGCGGGAACCCTACTACCACCACTCCTACCACTCCTCGAGGCAGGCGGACTCCACGCAGGTGGGGGAGATTCTGGAACTCTGTAGCACGAGCTATGAGACTTGTGGCAGCAAGACAGGTCAATCAGCTGTGCAAAGCCACGGCGGCCGAATCTGTGGGCGATGGAGGGTTGACCATCGGCCATGAAGACGGCACAATCAGCATATACAACCGCGGCGGTGGCCTCGAGTTTCTATGGCTGAATCCTGGAGAGCAGATCACGGCAATCACGGGCGTGGATATGAACCTACTAGCTTGCTTTGCCTCGGGTGCCGTAAGTCTGATTTCGCCGGAAACAGGCCTTGTGATCGCTGAAACTACCCTCCCGTTTCCTGTGTCGGGCGTGCACGTCCTCGAGTTCCATATCGTGTGCTGGTCACGCTCTGAGCCTCGAGTGCTCATTATCCAACGCTCGAATCTGGACCTGTGGCAGTCCATTGATACCGAATCGTTCCCTCTGGCTGTGGTGGCCCTGTCTCAGGGACTGAGCATCATATGCTCGTCGAATGTGTATCTCCTCAAAATCACCCCTGACCGGCACTTCGAGCCTGTGGAGATTCTTAAGGTCAGCGCGCCTTTCATCGCTGCAACGGCGATCAACGGCCGGTGGCTGCTGGCTCGAGCCACGACCTGGTCGCTGTTTACGTTTGATAGCAGCAAGCGAAGGTTGGTCGAGGAGTTCACAGTGGATCCTCCTGAAGCGGCACTTTTGTATAAGGCTGTGCTCACCCAGCTCGGTGCTTTCATCCTCTGTGGTAATGGAATCATGGTTTACGTGCGCGAAAGCAATATCCAAATCCTGGAGCCACCTAGGCCGGGTCGAGGCATGCTCACGAGCGATGCGCTAATAGTGTGGCCCGATCTCAAGGTTTCGGAAGCGTATGCTCAAGGCGGTGAGATCAAATGGCGCTCGCACGATGTACAAGTGCGCTTGTCCCCGCAAAAGTACCTGCTGGGCTGCGACGACCCGAATGTGACGGCCATTTACGGAGAATATCGCGGTACTGCGGATGGCAAGGTCAACGACGTGGCAGTACTGCCGGGGCCGGTTTTGTACATTGATGCGAATACAGCCCAGAGTAGCGCTGGGCTGATAAAGCTGCCTTTACAAGACGTTAACGTTTTATCATCCATACCGGATGCACAGCTACTGCGCGATCATAGGGTATCCGTTAAAGCTGTCGACTACGACCCCAAGACTAGCAATTGGATTGGTATTCAGTCTCATAAATGGGCGACATTGCGGCCGCTTTCGGTGAGTGTGCCAGCGCCTATTTCAACCCTCCTGATTCTCGAGGGGCACTCAACTGTTGAAAAGGTGCTGGCTAAACTGGATAATACACCATCCACGCTGGCCCAGTTTGAGGACCTGGCAGTCACGGCTACCAGTATGCATGACTATAAGCTCTGCGCTGCCGCGGCGTCGGTGCTTGATAAGATTTGGACCTCGAAGCGAGTGGCCGAATTAATGAGATCAGCTGGCCCACGCTCGCTCCAAGTTCTCAGCTCTGTGCTGCCTTACATTGAGATTCAGAGAACTGCCCTTCTGTCGATCATATCTCTCATGGCTGACAGCGATTCGAGGGCCGATCGCGAGGCAGTTTTGTGGGTTTATGAGCACAAGCCGGATCTTGTCGAAGACTTACCAATTCCATTTGCAGCGCTTAGGGGACTCACTGAAGACTCCGTGTCTCGTTTTGCACAAATTATCGCGCGTAGTAGCAGCAGCAAGCTCCTGCGCGACGCCGCATCTCTGATGTCAAGTTCAGGGGATGCCACCATGCCTGCAGACGAAGTGGTCAACAATACAGCTGAGTACAATGTCATGAAAGTTCTGCTTGCCGCTCTGTCCTCGCCAGGCCCTCCCGAATTCCCGCCTTCTGACGAAGCGTTGGCCGAGCTGGTAGCGTTTGTTGTCCCAGCGGTACACTTGAGAGTCGTAGGAGCCAAAAAAATCTTATCAAAGCTTTTGTCACTGAACGTTGTTCAGTATCATCAGGGAACACAGCGGCTGCTTGTGCCTACTCCCTCAGAGCGGGCCAATCAAGCCGCGTTAGTGTTCGAGTTCGCGGACAGGCCACACGAGCCACTGTCCCTTATGCGCGCGAACAGCCAGACCATCGCCTCGCCGCTATTGTTTAATGCAGACGGAAAAAGTGTTCATGCGCTAGTACCGAAGGGCCGCTTGATCTGGCAATTCGGCGGTACACTACGCACGCTATTTAGGTCCAAGCAGCCGATTGAGCCTCTTTTCGAAAGAGCTCTTAACAGACAATAAATAAAAAGAAACGCCGCGTATGTACATTTATGATTGCTCAGTGCCAGGCAACTCGCGAGTGATCCACGACTTATCGCCAACGCTCACAACATCGGTGAGGCCCGCATGTGCCACCTCTTTAAAAATTGGCAAGGCGAGGATCTGGTCAGTATTTTCGGGTGTCTTCAATAAGGCGCCACGTACCGACCATTCTGAAGTGTCATGGATAGTCGACTCAGGAGGCTCCAATGCACACAGCACGCTCGACGATGCGTCGGCACCATTGTAGTTTAGACCAGCTAAACTCAGTGGCTTCTCATCGCGCCAGAACTGGAACGGATTCTCTCCATTTCCATAAATACATGCAAGTAAATGCTCGGGTGGAACTGCATACACCTTTTTTGCGCCCAAAGCCAGCATCTTTCGCTTTATGTACACAGCGTGCTTTGGAGCCACCGGATCGTAAACAACAGCAGCCTGCGATGCAGCTAAATGCTGGCACAGACTGAACAGCATTACGCCGCGCTTGGAGCGCTCAGGAAACGGCAGTACTTTCTCGTCATTCTCAATATAGGACTCGCTTTGTGAGATGAAAAGAGTTCTCAGCTCGCGCTGGTAGCTCACGGGCCCGATCAGCGGGGCATAAATACGGCGCTCTACGGCGGATAATTGCGCGATGTGCTTCGGCCGTAGGCGCATGAGCACAACGGCGGCTTCTATGTGTCCACACCGTATCTACACTAGTTGGCGGTCGAGTTCGAGCTGGGGACTGGCCTAACCCTAGATGCTTGATTCTGGTAGTGGTGGTGGTGCTGCTGCTGCTAGTGGTAACAACAAAAGACGGCGGCGGCGCGCCAAGGTAAAGAAGGCACTTTTCTATCAGTAATAAATATAACATTCTTGTTACTCATGCTTGTAAAATTATTTTTTGAGCAGCGCTACAACCTCATCATGGCGCTTCTGGAGATCGGGGACGGTGCTCAAAAACTGCTTGATGTCGTCCACCTCTTTATCTACACTCTTCCAGCCTGCCCCGCCCGAGGTATCTTCCAGCGTCCATTTGTTGCCTTCGTCTCCAAGCCCAACTTCTAACTTTTTGTTGTGGTACTTGAGGAGAGAGATGCGGTGCGAGATTGTGAGCAGCGTGATGCCCTGGTTTTTGCACTCTTCGTAGAGAAGGCCCTCCATATCTGAACTCACAGCCGACGTGCCCTCGTCGATTACTGCAAATTTCGGGTTCGCGAACAGAATGCGAGCGAACATCATTCGCTGCTTCTCGCCTCCGCTGAAAACGTCCTTCCACTCTTTGACCACATCGAAGCCGCCCTCGCGCTCGGGAAGATACGCCAGATTCACGCGCTTCAAGATAGCAAGAAGGTCGTGGTCGGTAGTGCCCTGTCGGATGGCCTCATCGTAGGTTGTGGGGTATATAACCTGGTCGCGCAGGGTGCCGCTGCTGAAATAGGGCCGCTGGGGGAGGAAAGTCACGCTGGTGGAGCGCTTGAGCAGGCCGCGGTAAACAGGCCACAGGCCCGCCGAGATTCTCGCAATTGACGACTTGCCAGTTCCATTGGAGCCGGTTATAAGAAGGTGCTCGCCAGCATCTACGGTGAACGTGAGCGGATCGAGTAGCACCTCGCCACTCGTGAGCTCACTGCCAAGCCCAGGGACGACCACCGGAACAGCATCAAACGAGACGGTCTGTTTGTCGGTGAGCAGTTTGAGTTCGCCCTTTACATCGGCAAGAGTGTAGCTGCCCGGCTCGTCAGAATGGTAGGCCCTCTCGCGCACGCGGTATAGCGCAGCAATGAGCTCATACACGCGCTGCGTGTAGCCCGCGAGCTCGGCGAGGTCTTTGATAGAGTACATGATGCGGCCGCCTGCGTCCGAAATTGAGAGCATGATGCGCTTGTTCGTGACAAAGTCGCCCATATTATCGCGCTCGTCTCTAGAGCGGTGGTGGATGGGGTGCGGCTGCGGGCCGAGCTGCTGCTGGGCAAGTCCCAGGAGCTCGGGGAAGAACACCGGGATCGACGAGAACACAAACCCCGACGCGGACCACGAGTACTTCAGCACGTAGCCCTCGATGACCGAGTAGACGGTTTTGATTTTGAGCAGCTTGCGCGTGTGGTCCACCAGCGTTTTGTACGAGGCGCGCAGAGACTTGCGCTCGATGTTTGCGCCGTCGTAGAACGCGATCTCCTCGGCGTTGCCGATCACGCGCGAATGGTTGTTGCGGTACTCGCCCTCCAAGCGGTTCTCCTTGCTGGCAAGCTTACCGAACGGCGGCGCCAGCGACTTGAGGATGGCAGCGGTGGCGAAATAGTTGACAAAAATGCCACCGAGCGCCTTCCAGCCCAAGTTTTGCGAGAGCTGGTACGCAAATATAAATAGATCGAGGGTCGGCTTGCCGACGTTTGAGTACAGCTTTGCCGCGGCGTCGCAGAACTTTGTGAGGTCGCTGGTTATGTAGTGGTCGAGGCCCTCTATCGCGCCATCGATGTTGACGAGGCTGTAGTACTCGCGGTTCTTGCCGACGTAGAGATCGTGGATGTAGCGCACGAGGGTCATGCGGAACTCGAGGCTGATGCGGCCCTCGAGAAACCGGATCATTGCATTGGTGTAGGATGCCGGCACGGCGAGCGCCAGCCACTCGAGGAGCCCGAGGGCAAACCCGGGGCCGTTGGCAGAGATGATGCTGCGCACAATGCGGCCATCGAGCTTTGCGACAATCAGCGACAGATACGTGCGGAGGCCGAGGAGGCCCATGTGCAGCACCAGGTAGCCGAGGGCCTTGGTGCGGAGGCGCGGGAATAATATGCTGAGGATTGCCCGGACCTCCTCAAAAAACTTCCGGCGGCGCAAAGCGAATTTCGGATAGTCGGCGTCGAACCGCTCCTGGGGAATATGCGTTACATGGACGCGGGCCAGGCGATCCTTGTAGGGGACCCAGAGCAGGGACTCCGAGTCGGACGTCTGCTCGGCCAGCGGCTTGCCGACTGCCCATTTGGAGTCGACATCGGCTTTGAAAGGGCCGACCGATTTTGCGAGCTGCCGGGCATTGAAGGCGGCCAGCACCACAAGCAGCGAGACCACGGCCTTATTTTCCTGGAGAAACTGGCGCGCGACCGCTCGCGCAGTCTCTCGCGACATGTTCGCTGGTGGCGGTCAGGGCTCTCTCCAAGCGGGCAATCGATAGACGGCGCGGTTCACGCTGCGGGCAGCTGTTCAGGATATGCGGGGCACCGCGGGCGCGCCGCGGTACTGCCAGCGGCGCCAAACTCCCAAGCACTGCCGGCGGCAGGGTAGGCCCGGGCCTGTCGCCACCAGTACCAAACGGTGCGTTTGAAATCTGTGCGCGGGCTGGGTCCTGGGCTGGGGGAGCGGGCTGTGCAGGCTGTGCAGGCTGTGCAGGCCGGGCGGGTCACGCCGGGAGGACAAGGGCAGCAGAAAAAAATCCGTTGAAACGGCATGACGCATAAACCGGAACGCATCGACTAGACGGCTATCTATTCAGCGCATACTGATTGGTCTAGCCTCGATTGTATGTGTTCAAGTGAAACGAGTTCAGCCCGTCTCGAGCGCGGGGAGGGTGGATCAGACACACCGTCAATTAAGGTGTGCTGGCGTAAGGCTGTGCAGCCGGTACAGTCACGCGCAGCGCAGGTTATTTCTCTTGCCTCCCACCCCCCGGCTGGCTCTGCCGGGAGGGAATACGAGGCCCTGCACCACCCTGCGCGAGCTGGGAGATCTCCGATACTTAGCTAGGCTATAAAAAATATATGCGCTTGTAGTTTGGAGCCGAGGTGTTTCAGATTTCCTGGTTTCACCAGGGCGGCGATTGGCGGTGCTACGCGGAGCGCCCCCCCGGCCGGGCTGCGAATTGGCTGACTGTGGTTGGCTGCCGGGCGCCCGCGGAGGGCTAGGGTGACGTATGTCGGAATCCGTATCTCGCCTTAAGATCGAGTGCTTGGCCTCCCTTTGTTCTCAAGGCCGATGTCCAGCCATGGCCGCGACACCAGTCCAAATGCGCATCCGGCAACGCCTCCCCCCGAGCTGTCGCCGAAATCCACACCAGGCCCCCCGCATAGCAGCCTGGATCCGGCCGGGCCGCCGCATGGCGTGACCCCGCCGTCGGTGGCCTCGATCCCGGACCGCACGCTCGCGAGCTCTCCGCGCACGCAGAATCCGCCGGCGCAGGCCGCCGCAGATCCAGCTGATGTAGCCGCGGAGCTCCCAAGCCGCGCCGATTTCGTGAATCGCGACACAGAGGGCGACACATCCACGCAACCCAATCGGGAGTCTCTGTCGTCCGCACCACGAACGGCGCAAACAGCAGCGGCGTCTCGTGGAGAACCCGCCGCGCCCCGCACCCAGCATTCGCCGACGCCATCGCCACCCCAGTCGCCGTTGCCGGCCTCGCCCGCATCAAGCACGGAGCCGGACTCGGACCGCGCGTCGAATTCAGACCATCCCGCACGCTCGCCGCCCGAGTCCACCTCCAGCGAGTCGCGGTCGTTCTCGCGCGCCCCATTGTCGGCCGAGGAGCGCCGCCTGATCGGGTCGAGCACGTCGAACACGAACACGGCGTCGCACCCGCGCTCGACATCCACCGCAGTGTCGCCGGCCAGCGCGCCGGGCGAAGGGCTGCCCCTGGCGGCCGAGACAACCCTCGATTTTGCAAAGCGCGAGGTGTCCGGCTCGCAAGCGCAGCACTCGTTTTCGGCGCTGTCGTCGATCACGCGGCTCTCGTCGCCGCAGCGCGAATCCTCGGCCGAGGCGCCCGAGGGCGGCGAGCTCGTGCTGCCGGCCAACGACCGCGAGCGCATCCAGAACCCGGCGTCGGCCGCGCTCATGCGCAACTCCGCGGGCACGGGCCGGATCGGTCAGCAGGAGGCGTTCGGCGGCAACACCAGCAGCTCCACCTCGAACTCGGGGGGCTCGAGCTCCGACGGCAGCATGGAGCGCCGCGACAGCGCTGTCCCGGGCGCCCTATCGACCGGCGTCAGTGCGGCGCCCAGCGCCACGGGAAGCACCGAGACGTCGCCGCGCGACCCGCTCGGGTTCAACTTCGCGGCCCCGCAGCAGCGCGTGCGCCGCCACTACGAGCCGGCACGCGCGGTCTTGCACCGGTCCGAGCTGCAGTCCGGGCATGGCAACCACAGTGGCAGCAATGGCTCCAGCAGCAGTAACAACCAGGGCCATACGACAAGCCACACGACAAGCCACCCGGGCAGCCAGAACGGAAGCCGCGCGGGCAGCCGTCCGGGCAGCCAGCAGGGCAGCCGCCACGGCAGCATTGCCAACATCCACGCCGGCCCCGGGCTTTCCGGCACCGGCGCCAGCACCAACGGGTTCACCTCGCCGAACGGGCTGAGCACGCTGAGCTCGCGCGCAAACTCGGACCTCGAGCTGCCCCGCGGCGGGTCTGCCGGGCCGGCGCCATCCAGCCGGTCGTCGTCGCCGGTGTCCCCCGACGCCACGATCCGCAGCTCGCTCAAGCAGCTGCGCGAGCCGCGCCAACCTATTTATATCCCTGCCGTGCTTCGGCCTACAGACTTCGACTCGTACAAGACAGCAACCATGGCCGTGGTGCCGCCGCCCGCGGCGTCGCGCCGGCCAGTCACCCAGCACTGGGTCCGCGACAGCGAAGCCCACAAGTGCTCGGCCTGCGAGCGCACGTTCACTTGGTACCGCCGCCGCCACCATTGCCGCAAGTGCGGCAGCGTGTTCTGTGCGACCGACGCGGCGTCCGCCATCGGCCTCGACAGGTACCTCAACTTCTCGCTGCTGGGCATCCCGTGCCGCGCCTGCGCATCGTGTGCCGACGACTTCGCAAAGTTCTGCCTCGAGGCCCCGCGCCTTCGCGATGGCCCGATTGTCACGCAGCCGCCGGCCCCAGGCGGCGAGCAGGAAGAGATCGAGCCCGCGGGCGGCGGCGACTGGTCGACTTTCTAACTGGGCGACCAGTTCTGCCAAGCACACAGTTTTGCGGGCAGTTTTGCGGGCACTCTATTTATTACGGTTCTTCCAATCCCTTTTCTTCTTATATACGGTTTCCATAGACATGCTAATTTTAATGACACTTACTCTGCACGCGATGGCGCAATCAGGCTCCCCACGCGGAGAATCTGGTTGTACATGGACCCGCCACGCGCGAGCACGATTCCGCGGCGCTGCGCCTCGTGCGACAGCCGCTCAAAACTGCTCGGGTCGTATAGAAACCCGCAGTGCGTCTCGAACTCGGGCCACACCACCTCCTCAAAAAAGTTCGACGGGTCGACCCAGAAGTCATTGTCGCCGGTTGCGTAGCCCTTGCGCGCCTCGCGCCGTCGCTTGAGGTCGGCATACTCGAACCCCATGAGCAGCTTCAAATCGAACAGCGGCTCCACTGGCGATGCCTCGTGGAAGAGCAGAATCCCATCCACCAGCAGAACCGGCTCGTTTCCCAGCAACTCTGCCAGCCGCTGGCGCAGCTGGCTAGTCTCTGCATCGGTCAGAAGCAAATCGCTGGGATTATTCTGGTCTTCTCTAGTTGGCTCATGCACTGGAAGGGTATCGGATCGCCTGATCTCGGCGAGCGCTGCGCGCATGCGCGCGAGGTCGAAAGACGCCGGCACGTCCCAATTGGGCCGGCCCTGCCGATCTAGCGGCAGCTGCGACTCCGGCAAGTAGAAGTCGTCTTCGTAGATCAGCATCGAATTCGGCAGCACCTGCCGCAGGTGCCGGCCGAGTGTCGACTTGCCGCTGCAGCTGGGGCCGCTGATGCCCACAATCTTCATGCTGAGGTGGGACCTTGCCCCAAGACGCCTGCCTACCTACGTGTAAACACAACGGCGGCTTGAACCTGGTGCAACAACAAATTGCACGACGCAAATCACCGCATGTGAATGGCTGGAAAGGGTTAATTAAATAAAAACTTGTTAACAGCGCCGCCGCTAATCAGTAGCTACAATTACGAGAAGCCCAGAATCTCTTTTGCCGCAGCGACATCCTCGACCGACCCCAACTCGCTCTTCGCCAGCCGCGTCAGCGCTGCATGCGCCTTCTCATTCAGCGCGTCGGCCGATGCGCTCGTGCTCATGCCCGTCACAACATAGAGACCAGCCCACCCGCGAAGGTACAGCGGATTGAGCTCTACCGCCCGACTGAAGTGCTGCTCGCTGCTCAGAATCAGCTCCTTCGCCGCGCCGAGCCCGCCGGAAATCGCCTTCGCCGCTTGCAGCTTCTTCAGCTCGCCGACGCGCGCAAACACGTTGTACGCCATGGGCTCAAGCAGCAGCACCTGTTCAAGGCTGTGCACGGCGCTCGCAAAGTCGCCCACGGTCGCATACGCCTCGGCAAGCTCTGCCCAGGCCTCTGCATCTATGGGATTCTGATCGAGGTACTCAACAAGCACGGCAATGTACTCCTTCCACTTCCCGGCAGACTTGAGTGCCACGCTGCCGATCTTACGCGCATCGTACTCGATCTCGCCGAGATTCTTCATGTGCTCCTCGATCACCGCCGTCTCCTGCGTCGCCCGCACATACGCCGTGCGCAGCATGAACACGCGGCGCGAGTCGAAGCCGATTTTCTCCATGATCCGCTTCAGCATCAGCTTGGCCACGGCGTCACGGCATGTCAGGAGACTCAAAAAGAAGTGCTGCTCCAGCAACAGATACCACTCTATCTCCAGGCTCTGCAAGCGGCCATTGGTGACGAACGTCTCGCTGCCCTGCCACAGCTGCTCGAGCTCGGCTGGCGCTAGCTTATAGTACGCCTTGTTCTGCGCACTCTGAAGGAGCTGTTCCTTCAGCGTTGGCATCTCTACTAAAGCCTCTAATAGAACACGCTGCAGGCAACCCGTTCGCTCGTGGTGGGAACGGATAGGCACCTTGCTTACACGATCACCTATCTCACGGTGCCGCACGGACCATCGATTGCAGAAGTTAAATAAATAGTAGGCTGAACACGCTTAACCACTTGGAGGCTGCTCTCAAAATTAGCTTTGAGAAGCTTCCTCGTCAGTATTCAGAAACTCAGGGTCGCTTAGATCCTCGGCGTTCTCGTCAATCAGTATGTCACCGTCACGGACCAGACGTGCATTGGGATGATCGGCTTTATACGCCTCAATGTCATACTCATCATGGATCACAAACGATTCATATCCTTTCGGCTTGCCAGGCCTCGCCCGAGCCGGCTTTGGCGACTCAAGCACGAGCGGCAGCTCCTTGGGCGCGGGCCGCTTATTTGGACCCGGGTTTGCTTGCCGCATCCTTCTCTAGCTCACGGCGGGTTCCTTTAAGGAGTTCAAGATGGCCTACGCGCGACGAGAGGAGCTTCTCAGTGGCCGACGTCAGAGCGGCGGTGTGCTTCTTTGCAAACTTTGCCTGGTCCTTGGCAAGCTGCTTCTTCGGTTTTAGCGCTTTGGCCTGTTTCGTCGAGAGCTTCTTGGCGGCACGCTTCAAAGCGGCTTCTCTATTGGCAGGGGGCTGCTTCTTCACACGAAGACCTTGCGCCATCTATGAAGACTTTAAGAATCGAAAATATGCGCTCTGTAAGACTGGGCAAGGATGTCGGGTTGCAGGAGGCAGTAGGGTGAGAGAGATCCACCAGCACCAGCTGCTTTCAGGCCTGGGTCCTGGGTCCTGCTTGAACTGGCCCAATTGTGAGCTCGGTAAACACCAAAGGTCAAATTCAGTAATTAGAAGTTAGATCGTATACTGCTACTGTTAAATAATTAGGGAAGGTCGCCCGGAGCGGGACCGAAGTACCCGACTGTCGTGTCAACTGTGACGTTCAGCCTTGGCCCCGGCTGCAGACTCGGCCCGGCATTATTACCCCACCAAGAAATTTTCGCGATGTGGTGATACGATGTCGCAAAGAACATGATCAAGGCGGAGTACGAGTACCCGACAGAGATAGCGGCGTAGAGCAAGTAGTTATACTTCTGCCACCAGCGAGGGTAGTACCGAGGAATGATCACCTGGAAGACCAATCCCACGTACAGCCACGGCAAATAGTACATGAAGTTCGTCGGTGCCCACATCAAGCATCCTTGAATGACAACCATCTCATTGATGTTATTGAGCCACTCCAGGCTGATGATATGACGAATAAACGCGGAGTTGCGGAAACGCGAGCCGCCTTTCTTGACTTCGCCCCAGCCTCCCCGACGAGCAATCTTGACACCAAACCGGCGTGCAACCCAGAACGGAATCGGGTAGCAAGCTCCAATGAGGAACGTCCATTTCATGCTAGGATACAAGCCATTGCGCTTCTGGAAGATCTTCGCAGGACCAATGGTTCCCCACTGCACCGCAGCGTTGAAGTATGTACGAATTCCCTGGCAGGTGAACTTATCGGGGCTGGGCACATTGCACATGCCAGGAATAGCTCCCGGCGTGGACTGCCAGACCATCAATCCTGATTGAACAAACGAGTTGCAAATCATGTTCACAATCTGAATCCTGAACATCGGGCGAGGAGCAATTCCGGTGTAGTGGGCCATCTTCAGGTTGCTCAGGAACGAGTCGGTCTCAACCATGAAATTAGTGGCGTACGCCTTGGAAACCATGAGCGCGGTACCGTTACCCTTGACAGTGAGGCCGATGATCAGTTCATACAAGACGTTGATAACAACCTGCTGGTTGGTGGTGGCAAACAGAACACCGCACGGAACCATGAAGACCGCAGAGAGTCCGATACCGAAGAAGATGGTCCACACAGGCGTGTTCGAGAACTTGTAGTGCTCCACACACGCAATACCCATGCCGAGGCAAATACACAGGAAAAGAAGGTACCACCACTCAGGTACCTCTTTGTGCTTGCGCTGGGCACGGGAGAACCTATCATCAAAGCTGTTCAAAGCACTCCTGGGGTTGATAATCGTCCTGATGAAGATCTTTCCAGAGTAGACAAGAATGTCGAAGTAGTTCAAAATGGCATACACGATCATAGCCGGGTAGAACATGAAGAACGATCCGTACACAACAACATTTCCCGCCGACCAATAAGGCAAAGAATAGTTCTGGTATTTGTCCTCATCGAGGTTGTGCTTAGCATCAAGAACTTTGGAAACTGCATACTCCTCGCCTGTGTGATCGTACAATTGGTTCGAGTTGATAGGGAAATATCCCGTGTTTCCAACATTAGTCCAGAAAATGATGATAATTGCGAACATCGAAATGAACATGCCCAAGAGCAGACCAGCAGTAGCGAAAAACGGAGACACCATTGCGGTGGGTAAGAAAATGGACCAGTCGAGACTCGGCAGGGGGTTCAATCCGAGACCATAGTTGACTCCGCAAATGCTCAGCAGGTTGTTGTTCTTATGGCTGATCCAGGCAACCCAGTCGAAGTAGCCAAGGAAGTCAAACAAGAAGTCAGTAACCCAATACCAGCAAAACTCCACAAGGGAGAAAAGCCAGAAGAATTCCCAGCCTTTCAGCTTCCATCCATTGATGTTCTCGCGTTTGCCCTCATCTTGAATCAGTACACGCGACAACCGCAGACTGGGAAGCGCAATGTACCAAATCATCCTGGTAGGATACACAAGGAACACACGGAAGATGCCTGCCAGTCCAAACCCCATAAGGTTAGTCGACAATGTAAGAAGAATAATGAAGCCGAAGTTGCTGGCTTCAGTAAATCCATAGAAGTGTTCGTTGGCCATTGCCAGTACGACGTACTGAGCGTATGGAGCGACGTTTCCAACGCCCATGCCGCATGTTGCCAGCATCTGCTCCTTATAAAGCCATTGCCCACCGCCAAAGTTGATCCTTCGGCCGCGCGGAAGCGGAATAGACCAGTTAGGAATATATCGGAACAGCTTGCCAGTATACGCAATCAGCAGCTGAAGGGCCACAGAATTCATCGAAATTGAGGGGAAGCGAGGAGCGAAGAAGGTTGCCAGCACGGATCCAGCGCAGGACCATACAACCGAAACCAAATAGCATCGAATGGTTTCATAGTTATCATCACCCTCTTCGTCGATGGGCCTGGTTACAGCCCTGACTTCGGGATAGATGGACCAATCCTTGATGAGAAAAGCATCAAATTTGACAAGTGCCTGCCATTCCTCTTCGCTCTGGCCGGGAAGAGGGCCCTCGACTATAGCCCTAAGGTGATCGTAGTACGTCTGACTCAGAGTAGCATCTCCCTTGTGGTAATCGATGGCCTCATGGAGGACGCTTTTGCACTCCTCAAAAGGCCTGTCATCAAGATGAGTTGCGATGATTTCAACATCTTCGGATGACAAGCTTCCGTTGGAGAAGTGCTCGACCTCACTGAGCAGGCCAATGTCAGTCTGACTACCCATGCCGAGCTCATCAGAGCTCAGCACGGTCTCGAAGCCCTTGCTCTTGTCTTCCAAGTCTGGGGTGCTCATGAACTCCGAGTTAGCTAGATCGCCCTTCATATGCACCGGCATTATATACGAGTATGGCTTTATCGGTCGATAACAAGTTTACGGCGCTACCTGAAAACTGGGCTAGGTTTTCGTGAGGCTATCTCACGAGGGCTTGGACATTGATGCATGCAGCCAAAGAGGGGCGACGCAGCCCCGTTCGGGATGTCCCGCAGGAGTTATCTGAATATGAGCTTTTCAAGCACTTCAGGCTGCTCTCTGTCGTTTATAGTCGTGCAGGCACCGTTGTCTGCCGTCCTTTGAGGCCATCTTCGGGTCATCGCGACACGCTTGGTCAGGTCGCACGGCGGTCGGTCCCCACCCTCTCCCCGTAAGTAATCGGGAGGGCGGTAAGGGTTATTACCGCCGATTATCCAACTCGGGCCGCAATGATCAGCAGTGTAGCAGGGAAGCTACCGAGGTGCTCGCTTCTCCACGTCGCCGCATCGTTGAATGAGCCCACCTTGCGCTCATTATGATCGATTTGCCTTGCATCGCGACTTCAAGATGTTCTCGTGGTGGTTCTGCTTAAGCAGCTGGCCGCTTGTTCATTCCTAAATGACTGAAGAGATCCGGCCGATACACTGAAACAGGATGACTCCCTACACAGGGTTGCAGCAGCCTGGGCAACAGATAGTGGTCAGGCCGTGGTTATCACAGCGAAACCTGGGAAATAAACTGCTGCTTTTCGCATATATCTGAAGCTCCGTTACATATATATCAGCTTTATTCATATACTACATAATAAGCTCCTCTGCAATGGGCGCTGCAGCCTTCTTGATGGCATGGAAGCTAATCCCGCCGCATTTGTGGAGTGGAGTATTACTCATGCATAAGTACGATCCGGGGTTCTTATTCCTGCGTGATCTGCATCTATAATTTCACGTGACACATACGGCAGTCTTCGGTGATAGTGATCGCTTGCCGCTGCTGTGCGATGATGCATGTGCAGTGCCCAGATCACAACCACTCATTGGAGTAGGATTTTGCTGATCGGACTGCCTCTAAGCCACGAGTCTAGTCTACTGACGAGCAACGTCCAAGCTGTAAGGGAATGAGTAGATTTCGTGTACTTTGGAAGGGCCCGTCATTTCGATCGCAAAATCTGTATGATGATGGTGGGCGCGTCGTACTCGCTCGCCTTACATCATCGCTCAGGCTTTGTTCTACACGATAATCGCTCGCTCTTTCTTGAGGCTCTATCTCCCAGTGAGGAGTTTGTCCTGAGAGTGCTGCTGATTTTTAGTTATGCATTGTCCATTGATTGAGCAATGAGGCTCCGCGCTCTTGATTAGGGCAAATAAAAGCGCAATCTGCCGTAGGATAGCTGTTGAGATTTCAGACATTTTCTGAATCCAGAATCAGGACGGAGCCTGGTCCAAGCTCTGATCAATAGATAGAATCACCTTGAATGCTTGAGGCCAGAAATGCTGCTGTGGGTCGAGCGTTTGATACGCTTTATTCTGCAGCTGTTACCAGATTCTCGCCGGTCTACATCGACGGCTCCAGAGGCTAAGAATGGACTCAACCACAAACAAGCATTGCACGTACACCAGCACCTGCCTATAATACTGTGTTGTTATTCCGATGCCAGGAGGAGCTCAATGCAGGGCGGCGGCGGCAAGCCTTGATTGTTTGAAGAAGTAATCATTGTAAGATCGCACGACGTCTCATTGCACTACTTTTAAAGCTAGCTATTTAGCAAACGCAGAGCCCTTAAAGGCAGTGTCGTAAGTTACCTAGGATGCAACGATTGTGGCCGGTGTGCCTATCAAGGAGTGCCTATCTCGCCGTACGTCCGTCTAATATAACCGAGACGTTCGCCCGCCGTTGGCCATGCGACTTCGTAAGCAGAACACCGTGCACGTGATCGACCTCGTGTAATCGCTCTCTAGTTTTTCAATGTGTGGATAAAATAATTCAGCACACAACACTTCTTTGGAAGTTGGGCTCTCATCATGATCACCAAAAGTGGCAATGTGGCGCTGTCGCCGTTCCGCGTCAACGAGCACATCAGTGCCATGAACAAGGTGCTGAACTCGTCGGCAATTGTGGCACTGCGGGGTGTTTTTGTTCACTACATCCAGGAAACGCCGGATTCGACGCTTTCTAAGGATGCAGCGAAGCTCGAGAGACTGTCGCGGGTCCTTGAGTACGGAGCGGTGCCGCCGAAGGACGACGAGCTCTACAGCCTTCTCGTTGACGCTGTTGAGCGGCCGGACGCTGTGACAGCCCCCGAGTCGGCGGTGCTTCTGCAGGTCGTGCCGCTTGCAGGAACGATCTCGCCGTGGAGCTCGAAGGCCACGAACATTCTCCACAACTGCGGTTTCGAGGACGACGTGGTGCGCATTGAGCGCGGCATGGCTCTCCTCGTCACGGTGCGAAAGGGCTTTCCGATCGCGGAGCATATCAGCTCGCCCAGCCTGCTGAACACCATCCACGACCGGATGACACAACAGGTTGTGGTCGGCCACGCCCCGAATCTGCACGGGATGTTCGATGCTGCGCCGCAAAGACCGCTGAAAACGATCTCGCGCAGCGGCATCGCCGAGGCCAACAAGACAATGGGTCTGGCACTCGATCAAAATGAGATCGAGTACCTGAACACTGCGTTCCCGCACCGCGATCCCACGGACGCCGAGCTCTTCATGTTTGCTCAGGTGAACAGCGAACACTGCCGGCACAAGATCTTCAATGCTCAGTGGAAGTTCGGAAGTGAGAAGGACTTCCGCAGCAAGTCGCTGTTCAAGATGATCAAGGCCACGCACGAAAACAACGCGCATCTCAACCACACGATCTCCGCTTACAGCGATAATGCTGCTGTGATGGAGGGCTCGCAAGCGTACTACTATGCTCCGGACTGCGACAACCATAGAATCTACACCCTGACCGCGGAGCAGGTTCCCTATCTTGCCAAGGTCGAGACCCACAACCATCCCACCGCGGTGTCACCGTTCCCCGGCGCGGCAACAGGAAGCGGTGGCGAGATTCGCGACGAGGGCGCGGTCGGGCAGGGCTCGCGCTCAAAGGCGGGTCTGTCTGGGTACACCGTCAGCGACCTGCAGATTCCGGGGTTTGTTCAGCCTTGGGAGCTCGATGTGGGGAAGCCGGAGCACATTGCCAGCCCGCTGGAGATCATGCTTTCGGCACCAATTGGTTCGGCCTCGTTCAACAACGAGTTCGGCCGCCCTGCCCTTGGCGGCTACTTCCGCACCCTCACCGTCAAAGTCGCCGGTGAAGAGGGCAGCAATGCTGAAGAGGTCCGTGGTTACCACAAGCCGATCATGCTGGCGGGTGGAGTCGGCAGCGTTAGACCTCGCTTCGCGCTGAAAGACCGCGTGGTTCCTGCGGGCAGCGTGCTGGTTGTGCTTGGCGGACCAGCAATGCTGATTGGTCTCGGCGGCGGCGCGGCCTCCTCTGTGGCAGCCGGCGGCGACGCCAAGAAGGCTGATCTCGACTTCGCCTCGGTCCAGCGCGGGAATCCCGAGATGCAGCGCCGGGCACAGATGGTCATTGACGCCTGCACTTCGCTTGGCGAACGCAACCCGATCCTGTCGATTCACGACGTCGGCGCCGGTGGGTTGTCGAATGCATTTACTGAGCTCGTCCATGACAACGGGCTGGGGGCGGAGTTCGATATCCGCAAGGTTCCCTGCGTGGACCCCAGCATGTCGTCTATGGAGATCTGGTGCTGCGAGGCCCAGGAGCGGTACGTGCTTGCGGTGTCGCCGGAGGACATTAATCGGTTCGAGGAGATCTGCAAGCGTGAACGGGCGGTGTACGGAGTCTGTGGTGTCGCTCGGGCTGAGCCTCACCTGAAAGTCATCGACAGCGATGAGCCGGGTGCGGTTCCGCCGGTTGACGTTGACATGAGCGTGCTGTTTGGCAACGCCCCCCGCATGCAGCGCACCGACTCCCCGAAGCGTCCCGCGCTTACGCCTTTTGCGGCCGACGTGCCCGACTTCAAGGAGGCTCTCACTCGCGTGCTCCATATGCCCTCGGTCGGCTCGAAGTCCTTCCTCATCACCATTGGCGATCGCTCGATCACGGGCCTGGTGGCTCGCGAGCAGATGGTCGGCCCCTGGCAAGTGCCTGTGGCCGATGTCGCCGTGACGATCTCCAGTTACGGGCCTGACGTGGTCACCGGCGAGGCGTTTGCCAGCGGCGAAAGGCCCACCATAGCTATTGTCAACGCATCAGCGGCGTCTCGCGTCGCCCTGGCCGAGAGTCTGCTCAATCTGTACGCTGCAGACGTTCGCAGCCTCCAGGAAGTCCGCTTGAGTGCTAACTGGATGGCCTCGCCTGCACATGCTGGCGATGGATATGCGCTCTACGAGGCGGTGAGGGCTCTCAGCGACGCTTGCATTCCTCTCGGCATCTCGGTGCCGGTTGGCAAAGATTCCATGTCGATGCAGATGCGCTGGGACGACAAGGAGGTCACATCACCCGTTAGCGTGGTTATCTCTGCCTTCGGGGCTGTCAAGGATATCAACCGCACGTGGACGCCGCAGCTCCGCCGGCTCCCCAATACGCGTCTCATCAGTGTGAGCACTGCGGTGGACCCCACTGCTCCTCTGCTGGGTGCATCGGCTTTGGCTCAGTCCTATGGCAAAGTAGGCAGCAATGTGCCTGATGTCAACCTTGACGTCTTGAAGTCGCTTCTGCTGGCTATTGAGGAGCTTCACACCACCTCCATTGTTCAAGCATACCATGACGTTTCTGACGGTGGTCTTGTGAGCGCTGTTCTTGAGATGGCATTCGCTGGACGCTGTGGTGTCCAGTTCACCCACGACTTCCCCGCATTCTTGTTCAACGAGTCCCCCGCGGCCGTATTCCAAGTTCGCGAGGAGGACATCGCTCAATTCCAGTCAGTTCTCGACAAGTTCGGTGTCCCGGCTGTTCACGTCATCGAGGTTGCTGTGCCAGACCTCAGCAAGGACCAGCGTGTCACCTTCAGGGGGCTTAGTTACGAGAGCACTCGCGCTGAGCTGCAGAAAGAGTGGACTCTGACTTCGTACCAAGTCCAGCGTATCCGCGACAATCCGAAGTGTGCCGACCAAGAGCTCGCTAACATCGCTGATAACTCTGACCCCGGCATCAGCTTCCATGTTGATATGGTCCCCCAAGTGCCTCCGACCGTGGGATCCCGGCCTAAGGTTGCGATTCTTCGCGAGCAAGGCATCAACGGATACATGGAGCTTGCGTGGTCAATGCAGCAGGCTGGCTTCGATTCTGTTGATTTGCACATGAGCGACCTTATCAATGCATCTATAGATCTCGATGAGTTCATTGGACTGGCTGCTCCAGGTGGCTTCTCGTACGGTGATGTCTTGGGCGCTGGAAATGGTTGGGCTACTTCAGTGCTGTACCACGAGGGCTTGAAGAAGAGTTTCTCTAAATTTTTCAACCGCAAGGACACATTTGCGCTCGGGCTGTGCAACGGATGTCAGTTCTTGTCCAAGCTTAAATCTCTCATTCCTGGTTGTGAGTCGTGGCCCTCGTTTGAGCGGAACGCGAGCGAGCAGTTCGAGGGACGCACGTCGATGGTGGAGATCTATGAGGACGATGACGATGCATCGTCCGTTTTCTTGGGCAAGATGAAGGGAGTGCGTGTCCCCATCGCAGTTGCCCACGGCGAAGGTCGTGCTCATTTCGACACCCCCGCGGATGCCCAGAGCTTTGCTGCCTCTCATCTTGGCGTCGTGCGGTACGTCGACAACTACGGAAAGCCCACCGAAAGGTACCCGTTCAACCCCAACGGCAGCCCACAAGGGCTTGCGGGCGTGCGCAGCCCCGACGGCCGTGTGCTCGCCATGATGCCCCATCCTGAGCGCAATTCAGTGCTTGCTGCGCAGTCGTTCAAGCCTGATGATCTCGAGTTCGCCCCCTGGCTCCAGATGTTTATCAGTGCGCGTCTTTGGGTTGGCGCTTAAATCGCACGGTTGCGACACCCCGCAAAATAATAGACTTACTGATTGTAAATATAAAACCATTGAAACGATAACAGTCAAAGCCTGAACGGTTTATATAGCCCGCGTCTGCACCCACACACATAATACTGTAAAATGGCTTGAAGCCGGCCCTGAACCCGAGCCCTGAGTTTTCTCACGCTGAACCATGGAGAAAGACTTGGAGTACATGGCGCTGGCGGTAGATCAGGCGCAAGAGGCGCTGTATCGGGCTGAAGTTCCTGTGGGATGCGTGTTTGTGCATAATGGCGAGGTTCTGGGCACTGGCCATAACGACACGAATCGCAGCCAGAACGGCACAAGGCACGCGGAACTGTGTGCCATTGACAAGATACTAGAGTCGCACGCGCCGTCCATATTTCGAGAGTGCGACTTGTATGTGACTGTAGAGCCATGCATCATGTGTGCAGCCGCGCTGCGTCAGATGCATGTTCGCACAGTTTTTTTTGGGGCGGCCAATGACCGGTTTGGCGGGTGCGGCTCGGTCATTGCGGTGAATAGAGACACCAGCGAGCAAACCTTGGGCTCGCCGTACGTTGCGTATCCGAACCTGATGCGACGAGAGGCGATCATGCTGTTGAGGAAGTTCTACACGAAGCAGAATCCCACTGCTCCACAGCCGAAGTCCAAGAAGCAGCGCATAGTTAAGGACGATATCCCTCCGATTGACTATCGACTTTTCGTGACAAAAGAGCAGTTTTCAAAGTATTATCGCGGGATCGACATCACTGAATACGACTCGGGGCATGCCATGTGAAAGCTAATAAGGGTTCATAGTGGGCGAGCCCGTTTGGTTGTGGAGCGCATCAGTTGTGGAGCGCATCAAAGCACAACATGTAAATATATGTCACTCATGTTTTCTATTTATTCAATTGCTTGTAATATCATCAGCACCAAATGACTTGCTTAGAGCTTAGCGTCGCCGCTGGTGGACAGCTCGATTGCGGCGGCAGAGATGGCGGTAGTACCACGCTCAACGACCTTGGTCTCGAAGAACACCTTCGGGCCCTCCTTCCACGACACGACCCGCAGCGTCTCGCCCGGGAAGACGTGGCCGGTGAAGCGGGCCTTGATGTTCTTGAACACGCCGTACTTCTCGGTCAGCAGGCGCGCCGTGATGCCGAACGTCGCCAGGCCGTGCAGGATGGGCCTGTCGAACCCGCCCACCGCGGCGAACTCGGGGTCGATGTGCAAAGGGTTGAAGTCGCCGGACAGTCGGTAGAGCGCTGCCTGGGTGGTGGTGGTCTTGAACTCCGAGGTGTTGTCCGGTTCGCGCGAGGGCGGTTTGTTTGCGGCGGTGATGGCGCCGTGGTCGTCGAACGCCTTCTTGCCGCCGAACCCGCCGGAGCCGCGAATGAACGTGGACATTACGTTGTAGAACACAGGCTCGCCCGATGCCTTGTCGTAGGACGTGGACTCGACCATGCAGACGGCCGCTTTGCCCTTGTCAGAAAGGTCGAGCAACTTGCTCTTGGTGACGAGGACCGCCTCCGAGTCGATGGGCCACTTCTTGATCTCGAGGTACTGCTCGCCGTGGAGCAGCTTCATCGGGTTGAAGTTCGGCACCACGTCCTCGTACGGGAATGGCGCCGAGAACATGGGGATTGTGCCGAACGACGGAACTGGCTGGAAGTCCTGGCTGTTCTCGAACACGTACTTGAGATCCTTTTCGCTGGCGCCCACGCCAAGGTTGTAGAGAATGATGGTCTTCTCGTCGTACGCGTACTCGCCCTCGCCACCGACGTCGCTCTCCGACGCCGCAGCCTCGTCGCCGCCGGCCTCTGCCTCGGCAGCCATCTCGAAGATTGCCATGTTCGACTCGGCGGCGGACTCCGGGTGGGTTGCGCGGCCGTCGTCGAAGTCGGTGATCTTGGCCCAGTTCTCCTTGACCTTCTCGACGGTGATGCCGCGGATCGCGAGGCCGCCGGTGCGCTGCCAGCGCGTGCGGCCGATCCACCCGGCGCCGGCCTCGTAGGCCTTTCCGGTCTCGGGGCACTGCTCGCTGGCGAGGAGCACGGAGATCGGGGCGATGTACCGCGGCTTCAGCGTCTCGAGCATCTCTGGCGGGAAGACGCCGGCGGTCATGGCGGTGCCGGCGGTGGGCGCGACAGCATTGGCGAGAATGTTGTACTTGGCGCCCTCGATTGCGAGCGTCTTTGTGAACCCAAGAATGCCGGCCTTGGCCGCGGCGTAGTTGGTCTGCCCGAAGTTGCCGTAGATGCCGGAGGTCGAGGTTGTGTTGACGATGCGTCCGTACTGCTGCTGCTGGAAATACGGCCACGCCGCGCGGGTCACTGAGAATGTGCCGAACAGGTGGACCTGCTGGATGATGTTCCAGAGGTCGTCGGTCATCTTCACGAAGCTCTTGTCGCGGATGATGCCGGCGTTGTTGATGACGGCGTGCACGGCTCCGTAGGTGTCGATCGCGGTCTTCACAACGGCGTCGCCGTCGGTGACGTTGTTCTTGTCGGCCACGGCCTCGCCGCCAGCGTCCTTGATCTGCTGCACGGTGCCGTCGGCATTGCCGAGGTCGTTAACCACAACCTTGGCGCCGAGCTTGGCGAGCATCAGCGCGTACTGCTGGCCAATGCCGCCGCCAGCGCCAGTGACAATCACGACCTGGTCCTTGAAGCTGACCTCCTGGCTGCCCTGCTCATTTGGACCGCGCTTCTTGCCCTCCTCAAACGCGACCAGCAGGTCCTTCGGCCCACTCGCGTGCTCGGCCGGCTCGAAGTTGTCGTTGACCTCCTCGAACCGGTTGAGCACGGCCGCCGGCGTGAACGACTCGTCGGCCTTGAACTGGGCGCCCGCGCCGCGTTCCCAGCGGACCTTGGTGACGACCCCCGCGGCGGTCTCGTAGATGCCGTTGGTGTCCTTGGTGTCCTCGTGTACGAGGTATCCGGCCACCGGCACGATGTAGTTCGGATCAAGCTTCTCAAGCACGTCCGGCGGCAGCACCGTTTCGGTCATGCGCGACGCTGCGAGCGGCACGATCACGTTGGCGGTGATACCGTACTTCGCGCCCTCCTTCGCCAGCGTCTCGGTGAACCCGACCAGCGCCAGCTTGGCGGCTGAGTAGTTGGCCTGGCCGAAGTTGCCGTAGAGCCCGGCGGCACTGGCGGTGTTGATGATGCGGCCGAACTTCTGGTTGCGGAAGTACGGCCACGCGGCGTGGGCGACCTTGTAGGACCCGTAGACGTGCACGAGCTGGACGAAGTTGAAGTCCTTGGCAGTCATCTTCTTGACGCTGACGTCGCGGAGAATACCGGCGTTGTTGATGACGATGTGCACGGTGCCGAACGCCTTGACCGCGGTCTCGACAATCTTGTCGCCGTTCTCGACGCTGTCGTAATTTGCAACCGCCTTGCCGCCGAGCGCCTCAATCTCCTGCACCACGCCGTCGGCCACCCGCGCGTTGCCGTCGCCGCCCTTCAGCGACCCGCCAAGGTCGTTCACAACAACCGAGGCGCCGCGCGCGCCGAAGAACAGTGCGTACGCCTTGCCGAGGCCGCCGCCGGCGCCAGTCACCACTACTACTTTCCCGTCGTAACGCAAATTGTCTACCATCGTCCGAATCTAGAGTGTGTAACCTCCGTTCGGTTCAAATTGACAATCGTGGAGGTGTTGGCGCTCTGTCGGTCGACCTGTATATATACCGAATGCCTAGGCGCATCGAGGTGCGGTCCGATGGCAGTGGACCCCCCGCACTTTCCCAGGGCTAGGGCACTTCCGCCGGCGTGCCCCACATCGGCCTCGGCAACCAGCCCGGTGTGCGCCAGCGGCCGGGCGTCGCGTGCGCGCTGGGGGCGCGCTGGTAATTACGCAAGTGCACAATTCCCAGCGCCCTGGTAATTACGCAGGTGCACAATTCCCAGCGCCCACACAGGCTTCCCGCAAGTCTCACCAGGGGTGGGGCATGATTCAGCCATTCTAGTACAGAGGAATTAGCACCCGGCCTATGTATGGTGGTTAATGTTCAATGTTTAGTGCTGCACACTCAGTTTTCAAAGCTCAGGTTTCAGACGGCCCGCGCTCGGTGCTGAATATTTTACTTCAGGCTGCATATTAGTGACGTTAGCGGCGGCGCGACCGTCAAAATCCCCGGGCCGGCTTAGGAGAACTCGGGGGCCTCCGTCGACATAAGCAGCCCGACAATCAGGCCAAACAGCCCAATCACCGAGCCAAAAATCTCAATCACAAGAATCTTCACAAACAGCGACGGGTCGGCCGCATCTGAAACTGCCGCCGTCGCGCCGGCCACCCCAACCGTCACGCCGCACACAAGGTTCGACACGCCGACCGTTAGCCCGGCCCAGAACACAGAGTAGCCCGTGAACAGGTTCTCGCGCGACAGCGTGGTGCTCGCGCTCGCCGACGTGATTTTCGACGACAGCACAATCGACGTGATCAGCCCGAAAATTGCAACCACCTCGCAGAACACCACTGAAACCAGGTTCTTCGTGGTCACGCGCGGCACCTTCACACTCGCGCCAAGAATGCTGGTGCCGGTGATGAAGATGCCCCATGCCGCGCCGGTGATGCTGAGGCCCGTACACAGCGAAATGCCAACCAGCGCCCACATGTACGGGCTGGTAGTTATGAGAAAGTGGCCAACGTCAAACTGCTCGCCCTGGCCGCTGAACAGCATGTAGGACCCCACCACGGCCACCGCCAGGGACGAAAGCCCCAGCGTCGAGTATGCGAGCGCACCCATATTGCCACGGCGATGTCTTGAGCAGCCCGGTCGAAGCAATCTATGGACACGGCGTGCCACGAATGTAATGTAAGCCTTACCATCCTCCTCATTATGTCACCAAGGCCACCCGTATCACTAAGCAGCTAATGCTACGGTGCGCGTCACGTGATTCAACGCGGCGAGGCGGCCGCCGACAACGCGCCGCGGGCGGTCGCAGAATTCAAAAGCAATTGTCAAATTAGCTTTCCAAGCAATGATATCCCAGCTGGCGATCATTGATTTGCGCGCAATACGCAGGTCGTCAATGACAGATTCCAGCAGTGATAAGACAGGTTTCGTTGTACGGGGTTTCGTGAATCTAGATGCTCCGCGATCTATAAATTAAGCTCAAACTCTCTCGATTCAAAATCATGTTTAATTTATGCTGAGCTTATTGCCGCCCTCTCGAACCCGCTGCTGGTCGAGAAATTCGTACTCTTATTTGCCAGAGCCCTTATGTGACTCCACTGCTGCTCTTACTATTCCTCTCCACAGATATTCTTCTCTGAAATAGCGACCCCCATATATAATGCATCACTATCACGCGCTACTACTCTCTGACCTCTGCAGGTGTCACCATCCTCGGTCCTCGGCCGGGGTGAACCCGCTGAGTTTAACTGCCTACGCTGTAATGCCTAGGGCAGTTGCCGATCCTGGAGTCGAAGCCCTGGGCTCTATACTGAGTGCCGCTTGCATGGCTGACGTAGCGATGATGCAACCATCGCGAACTTTAATCGAATCGGTAGAGTCTAGGGACGAAAAAGCCAATTCGAGACCCCCGCGTGTAGGGCAGTTCCTGGCAACTCATCGTTCATCCCCGTTCTGGCGCATGCTCGCCGAATATTCCCGGCGATGCAAGTACGCGATGCACCCGCTGCCCGCCCGATGTGGGAAGTTCTCGGCGCACAGAACCCCAGGGCAAGGCTCACGCACTAGGCTTAGGGGAGATTTGGAGAACTACCTCCACAAGGAAGGTTTTCAAGCCAATCTTTGCCCTGGCACTAAAGGGCCCTGAGTGCCTATAAATCAGGGATAATCTAGATTGAAACTCTACCTCGCTCTCCCCCAGAAACTTCACCGGAGCGAGTCCAGAGTCGCCATTCCCCCACGCAGACAACCATCCCACAGCACGCGCTCACTGTAAACAAAGCAATGCAGGTGGTGGACACCCATCAGTCCGCAATGCCCATCCCATCAATGACTTTAGACAACCATCTGGAGTCCAGCACGACTTATGCGCCGGGATCCACTGGCCTTCCGGCCAGCTTGGCTGCCGTCAAGAGCACCGACCTCGCTGGCGCCGCTGGCGCCGCTGGCGCCGCTAGCGCCACCAGCACCGCCGGCCCCAACATAGCCAGTACTACCGGTGCTGAGCCGAGCGCGGGCGGGGAGGTCCGCAAAGGCCAGAATAGCGCCGCAACCGGCTTGGAATCCGCTACAACTATACCCCCTGTTGTCAAGCCAGTAGCGGAGCAAGATGGCGGCGCGAGCCAAGCCAAAGCCCTGGCCAGCCGCGCTGCCGAAAGCGCTGCTCCTGCTGCTAAGCATAGAAAGCTGAACCCCCCGAATGAGGCGGCTAGCAAGACCATGGAGCTGTCCTCGATATTGGTGCCAGTTCAGAGCGTGGAGAATAAACCACAGGACTCCCATCTTCCATCCCCGCCAAGCGCCGGGGACTCTGCTGCACTCATCCTTGAGTCTATGCGCGAGCCTTCCCCTCGAAGCAGCGTAGTCACGAACGCATCAGCCTTGGCAACAGATGATGCCGCGCTACCTTCGCAGGTGGGCGCGCTCGCTAAGCTAGCCGCGGTGGCAAGCGCGCCTGGGACAGAGGCAGCCCTCTCCAGCTTCAATCCGCCTTCTTCGAAGGCTGACCATAAGGACAAGTCCCTAGAGGAGTCGAAGGTTTCGACAAAGGCTCCAGCTCAGCCGGAACGCACCACTCAGGCCGGAGATGGCGAGGTCAAATCTTCAGCAGAAATGATGAAGACTCTTGAAGTGCTGCGCGCCCAGCTCGCAGAGATGCATCAGGCAATGGGAGCTGAGGGCGGGAAGCCAGACACTTGCGAAATGATGATGGCCATGTGTAAGAACTTCGAAGCTCAAATTAAGGCCTTGAGCGACAGTTCCAATGGCAAGCCCTTGAACGCGGGTACCAAGCTGGTCAAAGAAGTGAAGCAGGTGAAGGAGTTCTCCACTGCCGTTGACGCGGCGACTCCTCTATACAACGCTGGCAATGGAGCAGCAAACTGGCAGCCCCAGCAACCAGTCCCTCCATCATATCCTCTTATGCATTACAATGCGCAACCTCCTTACATCTTTGCCCAGCCGAACGGCCAGTACATGGCATCTCAGCCCTCCCCCTTGTACCCGTATGGCCCACAGGGCATTCCTTCCATGGCACCCATGCCACCTCAGCCTGGCTCCTACGGTCCGTATCCGGTCAATACCCCGGGGGCGCCGGCAGGTATCCCGATCATGGCTCGTGTCCCAATCACTGCTCCTATGGGCTCTACCTGGCCAGCGTACGGGCCTCAATCGTCGACTGCCGGCCAGAATCCGTGGGAGGCTGGGGCCGAGGCCGGCAATCCATACATCCAGCTCTCACCTCAGCAGAGCGGAAGAGCAATCATGCAGCTACAGAGGTATGTGGACGTCAGGACGCACGATGGGATCACTCGTCGGAACCGCAAGCGCACAAAGGTCGCCATCGACGGGCCTCTCAAGTGCCAGCAGTGCGGGACTGACGCAACGCCTGAGTGGCGCCGCGGACCAGAGGGCCTGCGAACGTTGTGCAATGCGTGCGGGCTCTATCACGCAAAGGTCGTGCGCAAGAAAGGTGAGGCCGAAGCCGCCCGGCTGCTACGCCAGCGCCGCCCGGTGGCTTCGCCACAGCCTGTCTTAGCTGTGGAAGTACAACCATCCTCGGCTGAGCCTCAAACTCCCCCCAGCGTTTGAATCGCGCAGGCTGTATTAGTATCGGGCACTTATATTCCAACCAGTCATATCCATGAATCGTAATTTAAGAATTAGCTAGTATTTGTTTTCAAGAATCCATGCAGAAAATCAGCGCACGCAGGCCTACTCGGAGCGGGCTTTAAACTCGGCAACCCGGCGCTGGAAATCGAGGTACTGGCACTCCTCGTAGTCATGGCGCAGCTGTGTGCATTTCCAGGGCAGGAAGCCTGACTCTCGTCGGCATTGGTTCAAAGGCACAAGGAGAGCAGCACATCGGTCCCTCCATACGAGGGGAATCTTGTGGGCCTTCATCTCCTCTTCGGAGAGGGTCGGCGGCAGTTCCTTCAGAGCCATTATCGGGGTCGGCGGATCAACACTGACAATTCGCTGCGCTGGTATTCGTTACTCGCAACTCTACACCATACGCACAGAACACGTGATCACGTATAACCAACCTCATCCGCTCTTGCAAGCTCCACCTTACTGCCTACCGCGGTTGTGCGATGTGAGGGCGTGTGCTAGGTTAAGTCGTATCGTGTGGAAAAACATGTCGTTGCTGCGTACAGATAGCCGCAGAAGAAGTGCCAAGTTCAGATTTTTCGGGCTTACACTCGAGTGATTCCGCAGATTTATGGGTCATCAAACTCTGATCGATGCTAGTACGGAGGCAAGCGGAATCGATGAGTCTACTGCCGATCTCGAATGCTCTCAATATAGCGTACACGTTAGAAGCTCCGTAGACTTTTTACAAATGAGGTGTGCTGAGAGCAAACGCCTTAACGGAGCTGTCCCCAGGATCTTTATCTCAAAGATAAGTAGCGTCACATTGCTGGCTAGATGCGGGGACGCTCAGGACAAATAGCAAAGAACGGATTAATAACTCAAAAAATCCGCGCTTTATCACTTGACCTGACACTCGAGTCATTAATCGCGCGGTGCAGATCATCATCTCGCATATAACCTACCCCTCTTTGTTGATATGCACGCTGTTCGGACTCGCAACCGTCAACGTCCACAAGGAGCGTGTAATGGGGCCATCGAGGAATAGACATAGAGGTTGCTTTCCAGGCTCTTTCAGGCCTCCACCCCTCCTGCTCCGATCTCGGTGATTGGGGTTGCGCTGCAGCCTCTCATCCTCAATATGCAGGGTTCTTATTCTCGTTAGCTGTTTTTTTTGCCTTTCGAGTGCGGCACCGGGATTATTAGTCACCTCCTCATGTCGGAGGAGTCTCCATCGGGTTTGAAGTGTGGAGTAGCTGCACGTTCCTTTGGGGTTGGGGTTGAGTCTTGCCCCGAGATGCCGAGGAAACTATATCAATAACAGGCCTCGATCTAATGCCGATCAAAACCGCGCACGAGTGGCGGAGTGAAATGAGTAGGACTGGGCACAGCGTGCGGTTTGCGCTGGAGCCTCTGAACCACAAGGACTCCGAGAAGCATGATAGTGAACACATTGAGGACGTAACTAGCGATGACTACTACGAGGGCGTACCTATTCATGAGAGCGAAGTTCGGCTTGTGCTCCCGATCAGCAAGTTAGTTCCAACAGACTTCACAAAGTACTACGATGCGGATGCGTATGTGGGAGAGCCCGACGCAATGCACAAGGGACAGCGCCCCGACTACACACGGCGCAACCTTATAGATTGGGAACAGAACGACATTCGATCGCTCCTGATCGTGCATGAGCTTCAACCAGATTGGGACAATCAAGTTCCGCTGGTGCTTGAACCGGGGTTTGAAGTTACATTGCTTCCTCTTGACGCCACCAACGCTCAGATCGTGTCCGAGTTGGTAGCAAGTGACATTTATACCGAGCATCCCATCAGCCACGCAGAGCGAATAGCCATGGCGCAGGTAGCTGTGGAGTGCGCCCGTAATGGAGCCTCCGAGTCGGAACCATTGAGTCTTCCTGCCTGGAGACACATGATCGAGAATTACTTGCTGAACATGGGATGCGAAGCCCAAACCCGACTCGACTTCCAAAAGCTCTCACACCAGCTAAAGAAAGCGAAGAAGGCATCGGGCAGCTCAATTACAGTTGAAGAACGCATCGCTTTGTGGAAGTGCTGCCAGCTTGCTTTGTATAGACGTTTACGTCTGAACTGGACCCCAGATGATCTCTGAAAAGTGACCTTGGTCGAAAAATCAGGGGGTTGAAAATTGCATTAGATTCCGCTTCGCGATGCGGATTCCGCCTATATAAGAAATATCATGTTAGCATCATTAATACCATCTAGCAGCTATGAATAATAGCAGCCTAGCACCAGTAATTAAACGTCCGAATGTACCATGGCTTTGCACGCTGAGCTGCTTTGTCGGCCATAATTGACTCGCGCAATTCCTCGCGATCCTTGATTCGCACGCCTGTGTCGAGGTCGATTTCATCGAGGCTGACCGGTTTCCAGTCGCGGGTCCATATTTTATGGCCCACAAAGAATATGAGGATAATCAAAGCACCCAACCACGTTTCAAAAAACGACTTGGTACGATCACTGGAAGACATTCCTTTGCCATCAAGTGGGAATAGTGCCGTCCAGAACTGCACCGCCAGGACTGCGACTGCTAGTACGACACCAACAACCGGCAGATAGAGACCAAATGGTGCCGTGAAGTCGAGATCGTCCGAAGTGAGTCCTGCCTTTCGCATGGCCAGCCGGTTGCGGAAGTGGCAAATGTTGATTGAACCCCACGTAATGATACCTGAAAGTCCACCCAAGGACGAGAGCCAAGTGAAGACGGTTCCGTACTTGCTGGTAGCTGCTAGGAAGCACAGCAAACCGAATAACAGCGTGATGGCCATGCAGTACACCGGCCTGCCTTCGCGATCAAGTTCCATCAAAATACGAGGGGCATGGCCTTGTGCGGCCAACGCTACCAGAGTACGACTGCAGCCGAACACAGCAGCGTTTCCGACTGAGATGACAGCTAAGATCACAACAACATTCAGGATACTAGGCAAGGCTTTGATTTGAGCTTGACGAATGGCAATCACAAACGGGGATGCTGATGCGCCATTGGCCAGACGCAAGCTGGGCTGTGTCCAAGGCACAATACAGCCAATGATAATAACACTCACCAAGTAAAACAGGATAATGCGCCAGGTCACTTGTCTAACAGCTTTCGGAATGGCCTTTTCGGGGTTTTGGGTCTCCGCTGCTGCGAGTCCAGCGAACTCTGTGCCGCTGAAGGCATAAGCAGCAGTAACAAATACCTGGCACACGCCCTTGACACCATGCGAAAACGCACCTGGATGATGCCAGTACTTGCCGCCCAAGTACTCATGGTTGGGTGCGCCGCCGCAAGCAATAACAATACCTGTGATGCAGAAACCAACGATCGCCAAGACCTTGATTACGGACATCACACTCTCCGCTTCGCCGTAACCGCGCACGCCAAATAGATTGATGAACACGATAACTGCGTAGAATAAGGCTACCCACGCAGCTTTGTTGACGTTAGTCGCGCCGTTATTATCGGTGTCCCAGAAGTCTAATAAGATGGCGGCTGAGCACAGCTCGGAGGGAATTGAAGTGAGCCAGCCAATAGCATAATTCCAGCCGAGCGCAAAGCCCCACGATCGATCGATGAACCGCGTATTGTAGGCACTGAAGACCCCGGCCACAGGATAGCGCACCGCAAGTTCACCAAGAGTATTCATGGTCGCGAAGACCAACGCTCCAATAAGGGTGTAGGAAATGAGAAGGCCGGCCGGACCGGCTCGATACAGAGCTTTGCCCGAAGCTACGAACAAGCCAGACCCAATTGACCCACCCAAAGCAATAAGCTGCAAGTGGCGACTCTTTAATGAGCGTTTGAGCGGCAGCTCCGCGGTCCCAGCGATCGCACGTTGTGCTCGCGTCATCGAGGGGTCGTGAATCTCAACAGCCCTGATCGGCTTGAAACCTAGAAACCAGTCACTAACAGGGTTCGAGCCATGAGGAATCTCAATGCTTTCCACTGTACCAATCTTCTGATCAAGAGACGTAACCTCGTAACTAGAAGTGTGCTTCTCGGTTACCCCATCGTTGGTAATATAGCCCTTTGAAGAGCCGGCCTCCTTCTCCAAATCGAAGCTAGTCATTTCTCAATCGACTTATTGGGCTTGGAACAGGCTGTGAATATAATCGTCCGGCTCAAGTACCCGGATATATACCCACAGATGAGGCGATCCATTCGACTGATAACCCCCAGCGGATAGCGCTTGTTATCTTGGACCCTTAACCCGCACACGTAGGCGGTCGAGCCACCCTCTACCCTTATCGTCATGAACGATAGAACGTGAATCTGGTGCGCAGTGCTCGAAAGTTTTGGAATTTCGATACAGCGGGAACTGCCATTCAAGCTGTCTGTAACGCTCCTAACGACTAAAAAATCTAGCCGAGATTGGATTTGATAGGTGCTAACCAGGACCATGTCAGGCCACTGCATCAAGGCACGGTAACACCCAACGATAAGACAGTATGTTGAATCTATTGATTAGACGTGAATCGCCGGCATTATGGCGCAATTCCGCGCGATGAGTGCATCTCTCGACGCTCTATTGATGGCGCTCAGCGACCCAAACTAGTAAAGTTAATGCTATTTATAGTGCAGGCGGCTTGCATAGTCGCCGTTCGACGTGCAGGAGTCGGGAGCTCTCTGAACAGCCATAATGCCAAGGCCCGGGAAGCCGGTCCGAGAGGTCAACTGCCACATATTGCAAGAGATCACGCAACTATGAGCAGCCTTGCTGCATTCACCACAAGGGATGTGCCCTTGCTATCATCGGGTAGCAGGAACCGGCAGCAAGGGGATTACAGCATGCAGGTCGAACATCAGAGCATAGAGTGAACGCTGATCTGGGCTGTCGCAAATTCAAGCGAGCCTTGTCTTGCGCTGTATTTCTGTCAGTAAGGCCACTCCTAACTTGAGGCAATCGCATTAGCCTGGTCAACGAGGTTTCAGCAGTTCCAGAGAAACCCACCTCGCCTGGAATTGATTATTAGAAGACGAAGGACATTTAGAGCTACTATTTTCTGCATCGGCGCACACGCTCTGAGCGTTTTCAAGAGGTTGAAGCAGAAACCATCGTCACTCGGTGGGCTAGGGTCAAGTTTCATCTCGAGATGCTGACTATGAGGTGAGCTGGTGCAAACAGCAGTGGGAAACGATGGAGTCGCTGAACGCGCTAAGGCTCGCGGTCAAAGACGGCAAGGACAACTACGAGATCCTAGATGCGCCTGGCGGGACCCCTGCGCCTCTGGCCTCGGGCCAGATCCTGCGGCTCAGCACCGATGGGCAAGAGTTCGAGCTCGAGGGCCTCACCGCATTCGAGTCACAAACGCCTGACCCGCATGCCGTCACACTCCGCACCGTAGTAAACTGCTGGCAGCTACGCGAAAAAAGCGTTCCTGAATATATTGCCGCGTCAGACGAGCTGGGGATCCCAAATCTCAAGTTCCTCGAGCGCACGGATCTTGTGGAATGGCTTGAAGGCGCATCGGACGAGTCGGAGTACATTATCACAGGGGCCGTGGCTGAAAAACCTGCCAGTGAAGACGTGGAAATGGTGGATGCGGTCAGTGTCGAGCGCGGGACGCTCGTGGACCACGCAACCGTGTTGCGGGGCAACAAGCTGATCGACTTCAGCGGCGTGGCGGCGCTCAGCCACAAACATATCATAAATGAGCTGCGGCAGAGCTCACACGGAAGGCCCACCAGTGTGCTGAGTGAGCCCGCGTCGTCGTTTGCGACGTCGATGCCCCCGCTGAAGCCGACAAAAGGAAAGGACCCGATTATTCTACTGTCGCCGAGCCCGTCCAGCATGCTGAACATGGCGAATGTCCAAGAGCTGCTTGAAAAAGGCGTGTACAACCCGGTACTGAAGTCGTCGACGTCGCCGAACCTGCTGCGAATCTCTCACGAGTCGAAGGCCATTGGATCGAAAGTCCGCTTCGTGGTGGTCGACTCGGTGTCGCAGTTCAAGCCAGAGTACTGGGATCGTGTTGTGGCGGTGTTTGTAACCGGGCAGTCGTGGCAGCTGCGCGAGTACAAGTGGCCAGACGCGAACTCGCTGTTCCACCACGTTCTTGGCTTTGCGCTTGTGTACAAAAATGATCCGATCCCGGAGTCGCTGAAGCAGTGGAATGTCAAGATAGAGACTCTGGACCGCAATGCGCGATTCCGAGATCGCGAGGTTGTGCAGCGAATCTGGGAGCGCATTGAGGCGCATATGATTGCGCGCGGGTGGCCGGTGACGCAGCACTGAGGACCAAGCACAAGCGAACAAAAAAGTGAACAGCGTTAAAACTATTAATGAACAATAAATAAAGGGCGCGCCGATAATGTGACTATATCTAGAACCGCTCCTTCATGCGCGACGACACAACCCGTAGGTTGCCGTAGACCTTGCTTGGCGGCTTTCCGAGGATCAGCTTCACCACTGCCTGGCGCGCAATCTTGATGTTTTTGAAGCCGCCAAGAATGTGGATCTTAGAGTCGGCCAGCACCACCCGCGTGCGGCTGGCATTCTCGATCGCAAACTTTGTCTTGCCGTCCTTACCGGCAATGCGACCAATTGTGCGGCTCAAGTGATCGCCTTGCAGCGTCTTGATATCCTTGACCTCGAAGCTCTCAATATATAGGTCGTCGAGCCTTAGCAGCGCGGTAGCGTCGTCGATGTCGAAGCCAAGCATGAATGCGCGCAGAAAGTCGTCGCCCTTCTGAATTGCGCCTCGGTCCTTTGTATCCCGCGAGGTGCGGAGCAGAACGCGTTTGCGGCGCAGGTCCATCTTGACTTGGAGCTTGAGATGATCCACAAGCGGGTAGTAGATCTTTGTCCACGAGTTCTTCAGCGGTGTGAACCGGTGTGGAGGCACCGCAACTGCCCGCCGCTCGACAGGGACGGATTTGCTGCGACCATCGTCACCAGCGAACACCGGCCGGCCCTCCTCGTCCACTGTGAGTTCGCCGTTGTCCTTGTTGTCGGTCATTTCTTCATCAAAGGGGACAGTGGTTGTAACGTTAATTACAATGTCGTCGGTATTTGTCTCATCTATGTGAGTGTCGATGGGGACATTTGCCTCGGCTTGAGGCTCTTTTTCGGTCTTCAATGCAGTAGGAGCCGGCATCCAGAACTTTTTCAGATGCTAGCCGATCTGCCAGAAAAAATGTATGCGCCTTACGTTTTTCGCGCTGGGACGAAAGGCCTCCAGGGCGAGGGCATGGAGTACTCTCCTCCGCCGCGATACGGGTACTCTCACACGTGCCCAGCACCGGCCTTAGTCGGATCGAGTGCTTAAATTACTACATACGTTCAATGGTCTCGGCTACGTCATAGGTCCCGGGCGGACGCAGGCGCTGGGCAATCACAGTGGTCAATTGGCGCTCGCTGCCGGCAATTGTCAGCAGATTGGCGCCGGTCAGTCAGTGGAGGCTTCCACACCGTAAGCGGATTCGTAAGACGGTGCAAGCATATGCACCGTCGGCGGGCTGTCCGCGTTTGTGGGCAAGGAGCAATTGAGAGGATGGCCAAAGCATAGACCACTCCACCTTGTAGGTTACTGGCAGGCTCTATTCACCAAAAGACCGGCATACTCCAATCGTTGTGGACTGCTCAGACCAGAATTTACAGCCCACCGAGTGTATGTCCATTTGAGACCGGATGGCAATGTTTCACGACCGAAAGATGTGGCGTGTGCTGCTCGGCATTGCATTTGTGTTCCGCCTCGTTTTGGCGCTGAAGTTCTCGTATCTGCATCCCGATGAGCACCTTCAGGGCCCGCAGGAGATTGCGCAGGGCCGCTTCGGCTGGGCCGCGCAGACACCGTGGGAGTTCACGGCCGACAACCCGGTGCGCAGCTTTGTGCCGTTGTACATTTTTTACGGCATCCCAATGAGCTTCTTCCATGCCGACACTGACCCCACGTACGTTCTTTATACGCTGCGCGTGGTGTTCGCGATGCTGACCTGGATTCTCGAAGACTCGGCGGTCGACCGGCTGGCGCCGACGCGTAATGACAAGCTTCGCAGCCTGTTCTTTCTCAGCACGTCGTATGTCACGCTCACCTGGCAGGCACACACGCTCTCAAATGCGCTCGAGACGGTGCTGGTGTTGTGGTACCTTGTGATTCTCCACGAGACGGAGTCTGCGGCGGCCGCGTTCCAGAGCTCGTTCGACCGGCACTACGACAGCGCGCTGCTTGGCTTCATCATTGCATTGGGTGTGTTTAATCGGCCCACGTTCGTGGTGTTTCTGCTGCTGCCGAGCCTATCTCTGCTCAAGTTCTGGCGGCGGTTCCCGGCCACGCTGTTCACGTTTCTTGCCGGTTTGGTGGTGGTGTCGCTGCTCTTCATCCATGCAGACACGCTGCTGTATGGCAAGACCGACGGCTATGTGATCACGCCGCTGAACTTCTTGAAGTACAACGTGTCGCGGACCAACCTCACCGAGCACGGGCTCCACTCGCGACTGACGCACCTTGTTGCCAGTCTTCCGCAGCTGATGGGGCCAGGCCTGCTGCTTCTGCGCCCGCGCTGGCGCTCGCAGCCTATGCTCAGCACCATTGGTGCGCTAATCCTGCTTTCGCTGATCCCGCACCAGGAGGCGCGGTTCCTGCTCCCGCTGATTCCGCTGCTATGCACGCAGATGGATCTGGAGCAGTTCCCCACGAGCCGCGTGCGCACCATCATGCTCAGCCTCTGGCTCAGCTTCAACGTGCTGCTCGGCGTGTACATGGGCGTTCTCCATCAGGGGGGCGTCATTCCTGCCCAGTCGTTTATCCGGACGCTTGACTTGCCCCAGACCGTCGTTTGGTGGAAAACGTACACGCCGCCGCTGTGGATTACGGGGATTCCGGCAAGCAACGTCAAATACACCGAGCTGAGTGCCCAAGGGTCTAGTATCGACGACGTGCTCAGGTTTGTTGGGTCTCCCGATAGCAAGAAGCTGAACGTTGTGGATCTGCAGAGCGCATCTGCAGAGACCCTCCGGGACGTATTGACCGCCGCGCCGACGGATACCCTGCTTGTTGCTCCATATTCGCAGATTGCTGAAATCCCCGGGCTGGATCTCACAAAAGTCGAGCCCATCTGGAGCACTTTTTGGCACTCGGCGCCAAACCAATTGAGGCCGACAAAGCTGTCGACGTGGACCCCTGGTCTCGCAGTGTGGAACCTCACGCAAAACGCCCTCAAATGAGTCGAGGCGGCGCGTCTTCTTGATGTCGTTGATCTCCTGTATATTTTTAAAAGAGCTGTTTTTATAGAACGGGTCGCATAGGATATAATAACAGAACACCCCAAGCACACCAACAAAACTGCTACCCAACGAGCGCCGTGAGCTCTTCTACAAGCTTCGAATTCTCGTCGTGCGTGCCAATGGAAATGCGCAGGCAGCCCTCGCATCCCGGCTCCTTTCCGCGGAACCGCACCACAATCTTTCTGTCCCGGGCCATTGTATTATAGACTTGTAGAGCGCGCTCGTTAGAGGGCTTGCCATCACTGCCCAGAACCTCAATAAGGATGAAATTGGCGTCCAGGCCGCCACGCCGGCGACCGAAACCCTTGATGGCGGCAAACTCCTTGAGCAGCCGCTCGCGTTCGGTGGTGATCTGCGCAACGTACTCACGCATGAGTTTGAGGCTCGGTGTGGACATGGCGCGCGACGCAATTACTGAGGTGGTCGCCGAGATATTGTACGGGGCTCGCATCGCATTCATGATAGAGGCGAGCTCCGCTGAGGCGAAGCAGACCCCTAGCCGAAGGCCCGCCAGCCCGAAGCTTTTGCTCAGCGTCTGCAAAACCGCTAGGCGCTCGTGCTCCACGACCCGCGGGGCCATCGACGCATTGTCTCCGGCGAAGTCAATGTAGGCCTCGTCTACAACCACAACGCCGTTTTTCCATCCTTCCAGAACCTGCATGATGTGCTTGGGGTCGATCAGCTGGGCCGTGGGGTTGCCGGGCGAGCAGATATATACGAGCTTGATCGATGGGTCGGCATTGAGCGCAGCAAGCACAGCGTCTGGGCGAATCTCGAACGTCTCCAGGTCTTGTGGTACCGAGACAATCTCCACATCATTTACATCAGCGCTCACGGTGTACATTCCATATGTGGGCGGGCAAATCAGTAGCTTGTCCTTTCCTGGAGCGCACATCACGCGGATCAGCGAGTCAATGGCCTCGTCACTTCCAACCCCGAGATACAAATTCTCAGGCCGCAGCTCACCGCCCCGGAAATCGCAGATCATCTGCTTCAGCTCGATTTGGTGCGGATCCGGGTAGCGGTTTAGCTCGAGGCGCAGCTCCTCGGGGGTCAGGTCGTGGACGGCTGAGCCGTGGGTGTTTTCATTAGCATCGAGCAGAATGCCCTCGCTGAAGTCATCGCGCGCGCAGCGGTAAGGCTCTAGCTTTCTGATATTAGGTCTCACAAGGTCGCGGATGCTCATTTCTGCTTTCTATATTACCTAGCGATTCTTCAAATGACCCCTGGTGGACAGATTGGTGGGCCTAAATGCGTTGAGTGGTCTGACATATCCACAAGACGAGATATGAGTCAGGTAGGCTAGTGATCCAAGTGCGAACGACGATACTTATTAGTTGGCAGGAACAGACTCCACCTCTCCATGTCAAGCAACCAACCTGCCGATGCGGCTGCTCTGGCGCAGCTTGACGACAGCGCCCGCGCCGACATTGCGAAGTGGGCTGAGATCGAGGTGAACAAGGCCAAGGTCCGGTCGGCGATCCACAGCTTTACCGATCTCTGCTTCAAAAAGTGCGTCAGCTCGGGAGACTCGCCCAAGCTTAGTGCTGGTGAGGCCTCATGTGTTAAAAACTGTGTTGGCCGGTTCCTGGACACGAATGTCACTGTAGTGAAGATGATCTCCGATCAGAACTAGAACTGCAGGAACAAGCGTCTGTATCTGTACATAACTAAAGAGAACAAAACACATAGATCTCGCATTGCATTATGAGAGCGGCTCTAGGGCGTTTCAAACTTGATGCAGACCTTGCCGACGTGTTTACTCTCTTTGAGATACGCGAGAGCCTTGCCGCTCTCCTCGAAAGTAAACACGCGGTCAACAGCCGGGGAAATCTTGTGTTCGGCGAACCACTTGACCATGTCTTCAAGCATATCGCGCGATCCGGTTTCAATACCCTCGAGTCGCATGTTGCGTTGGAACACCTCTGCCAGATCAATGGTCGCCTGCAAGCCTCCCAGCAGGCCGACTATTGCTACCACCCCACCCATTGCGGTTGACTTGATTGACTCGTTCAAAGACGAGGCGCCGCCCGTGTCAATGGCAAGATCGACGCCTTCGCCGCCAGTCGCAGCCAGGACGTCCTCTGACCACTGGGGTGTCTCGACGTAATTGACGCCGGCAACTGCACCATGGTCGATCATTCTGGCCAGCTTTTGGTCCGAGCTGGACGTGGCTATCACGCGCGCTCCAACGGCCACTCCGATCTGGAGAGCAAAAAGCGAAACGCCTCCAGTGCCCTCCACGAGAATTGTTGCGCCTGGCCGCAGGGCATTAGCCCGGGTAATGGCGTGCCATGCTGTGAGGGCGGCCGTAGGCAACGTTGCCGCATCCAGGTCAGATAGCTGTGGCGGGGCCAGAACAAGTGCTTCGGCATCGAGAAGCAGCCACTCGGCAAGCACTCCATCGGCGGCGGGGCCTCCCAAACCTCCGTTCCGCTTTTCGGGGGGTCAATCGGCCCGACACCCACTTCGGCAAGATCGTTGTTAGCACGCGGTCGCCGACATTGAATCGCGTCACATCGCTCGCCTTGGCCACGATTTCCCCGGCTCCGTCCGAGCCAATGACCCGGCCCGCAGGCGGCTTCCAGCGGCCGTGGCCAGTGGCGACTAGCAGGTCTCGGTAGTTCAAGGAGGCCGCTCGCATGCGGACCAACACCTGGCCGGGCCCTGGCGGCCCGAGGTCCGGGCGCTGGACCAGAGCAATGTCTGCAACGCTGAAAGTCGGCGGAACCTCTACTTTTCGCATCTCACCAGCTCCAGAGACTGACCAGCTCCGGAGACTGAACCTGAATTACAGCCTTAGAATAAGTGGGTTAACTTTCGATGGATTTCGAATTGCGTATGCTTTCGTGACCGGCGTTTGCCCTGTGGCTGGGGTCGCTGATCCGGCGGCGGTTGTTGTGTCTTTATGCGGACGTTGGTGCACGGAGAGCTGCTGCGCGATCTCTTTGCCTGACAGATTGGGAGAACCTAGCGCATGCCTTTCGCATAAAACTGCGATGATTTTGGACCGAGAACGCGCAATACGCGAGGCGCTGGCGGAGCCGGAAAACGATCCTGCTGAGCACGGTTTCGAGGTGCCGGAGGCTGTGCTGGCGCAAGTGCGTGATTTGCCAAAGGCACCACCTCCGAGCGATGCTGTTCTCAGTTTAGTGCATGCCGTTGCAACTAACGATGCTGCAACTATACTCCGGAGCATTCTCACGAGCCACCGCCAGTTGGAGCCAGGCCTTGTTAAGAGTGCGGTATTTGCCCTCCGGCGGATCGAAGGCGAGGCGGCAGCAGCTGCAGAGGCTAGCGCATTTGCCGAGTACGATATTGGCCTGGATTTAACCACCGAGTTCCCGCTCGGGCTTGATTTCCAGCAGTGGACGACGGGCCTCCGCGAGACGCATGCCCGGGTGACGGAAGCTGGGTTCTCGCGGCTCGCCAGCGCCAATCCGCGATCGGTAGAATTGGAGATCCCGTTCGCTGGCGAGCCGGCGCCCAGAGGGTTTCTGGCCCAGCGGCCATGGCTCATTGAGCTGATTTTGAGAAAGAGCCCCGATTCCAAAGCGGTTGTGGACCAGTGGTGGGGCCTGCTGATCCCCGCGCTGCTGAACTATATGGACACCACCGATCTTGTCGTCAAGACGCGGGGAGTCCAGCTTACGACGGTGCTGGCGCGGCGGTTTGGTGCGCGGCTGAATTACACCGGGCTCACGGGCGTTTTTGAGGCGTCGGTCGAGCCGTGCCTGAGCTTTGTGCCGCCGATGGTGGAGCCCGAGTGCACGAAGCTGGCGCTGGCGCCGGCGGTGACGTGTCTGGGCGAGCTGGCTCTCGCGACAACCCCGCCGGCAATCACGCGGCTGAACTACATCGCGCGCGAGGGCTGTCTCCAGCCGTTTCTGCATGCGTACGAGAACGTCGAGCTCACCATCTACTTTTTCGACACTCTGCGCGAGTTCATCGACACCTATCTGCAGTCGCTGACAGCGGTGCACCTGAGTGGGATTGTGCGGGTGTTTGTCCAGGAGATGAGCAACCCGTTTGTGGATTACAGCCCGGCGCTCATTGGTGCGGCGAGCCGCGCGATGGCGTCGGCGATCCGGTGGGCGTGGCCGCGGATTGAAGCGTATAAATACAGCATTCTGCTCGGGCTCACCAAGGCGAACGCGCTGGACGCCGAGTGGTTCCGCCTGCTGCAGGTCAGCGAGGAGCAGAGCAGCGAGCTGCAGCGCCGGGCTGCGGAGCTTGCTGCCGAGCGAGGCCAGGGCCGCGCGTGCTAGAAGACGCGCTAGAAAACGCGCTAAAATGCGCTCTAAATTAGTACTACATGTGCCGTTATTAACAGTAGATCGATGTGAAGGCAGGAAAACAGTGGCCAGCATCTGTTCCGAGGTTTTTTTCTGTTCCGTTAATTTTTTGGGTGGGCTCAGATGAGCCCGAGGAAGTCCTCCTTGATCGAGCCGATGGCAAAGATCTTGCCGACGTCGGTGCGGACGCCGACGATCTTGACCCTGATCCGCGACCCTTTCTCGATGCTCTGGTCCTCGGACACAAACGCGGGCGGGTTTGCCGTGGGGTTGAACGTCATGTTTGAGGGGATGAGATGGGCCGACACAAACACGGACATCGGGCCAACGTCGCAAAACACGCCCATCTTGTTGACATTTGTGACGATGGCGTCGACGACCTCGCCCTTGAACGGCCGGAACACGATCGCCTGGTACTTCACGTTGAACACCGCCGAGCCCTGGCTGGACGGCACGGTGCCGGGCCCGACGTCGATCTTCATGCCGTCCATGACGCACACTATGTAGCCGTACTGGCCCGTGACCGTGCCCTCGACCTCCTGGAGCAGCTTGTCGCGCAGGTACTGGTGCATGTGCGGCCCGAAGTACGACGGGTGGAGCGTGAGCTCCAGTGACAGCCCCTTCAGATAGAACATGGCCCTCCGAATGCCAGCCGCTGCCGCAGATGTGATGCGATCTCGATCTGCTGACTGGGTTTGTGGCTCATGTGATTCCGAGTCTCCAGCGGCCTGCGCGGGGGGCACGATGAGCGGTGCTCCGGGGCACTGCCGCCGTCGCCGTTACCTATTTACGCCCACAGTGCTGGAGTGTGCTCCTAGAGTGCAGCTTTTTTAGCCGCACATGCCCGACAAGCAGCGGCTCGTGGTTCGTGGAGATGGTTCGTGGAGATGGCTCGTGGAAGTGGTCCGTGGGGGTGGTCCGTGGGGGTGGAGCGTTACCCTAATTTGTCGCGAGGCACATTCACAGCCCGTAGGTCATTGGGTATATACACACCGCCCGTAGCTTGTCCGCGGCGTTTCGTAGCAACTCAGCAGATCCGATTCTCCCGACTTTTTGTGCAAGATGCCCGCGCTAGTGCCTGTCTCAGGCTGTCTTAACGCCGGCCGCGGTGTGCTGCGCAGGGCGCGAACGCTGCCGCGCTGTGTGGGCGCGGGCCCGCAGCGCGGCGCGTGGAGCGCGCGCTTTGCCTCGACGTCGAACATCAAGTTCAGCGACGAGGTGAACGAGGCGCTTGCGTCCAAGACGCCCGTTGTCGCCCTCGAGAGCACAATTCTCACCCACGGGCTGCCGTACCCCACAAACATCGAAATGGCCACCGAGGTCGAGGCGATTGTCCGCTCGGTGGGCGCGGTGCCGGCCACCATGGCGTTTCTCGACGGCTACGCGCGCGTCGGGCTCAGCGCCGCCGACCTCGAGCGGCTGGCGGACTGCACCAACCCGCAGAAGATCTCGCGCCGGGACATCGCCAGCGTCATTGCCCGCAAGCAGAGCGGCGGCACCACGATTGCCGCGACGATGATTCTGGCCCAGCGTGCCGGCATCAAGGTGTTTGCCACCGGGGGCCTTGGCGGCGTGCACCGCGGCGTTGCCGACCACTGGGACATCAGCGCCGACCTCGAGGAGCTCGGCCGCACGCCGGTGGCGGTGGTATGTAGCGGCCCCAAGAGCATTCTCGACATCCCCAAGACGCTCGAGTACCTGGAGACGAAGGGCGTCCATGTCTCGACGTTCAGCCCCGACGGCGTGGCCGTCAACGTGCCGGGCTTCTTCACGCCCGACAGCGGCGTGGCGTCGCCGTTCCACTTCGCCGACCCGGTCGACGCGGCGCGCGTCGTCCAGGCCGGCCAGAAGTTCGGGCTCATGTCGGGCTACGTGTTCTGCGTGCCGGTCGAGCCCGAGCTGGCGATGGACCAGCGAGTGGTGGACGACGCCATTGCGTTCGCTTTGCAGGAGGCCGAGCTGCAGGGGATTGTCGGCAAGGCCACCACGCCGTTTCTGCTCCGCAAGGTGTGGGAGGCCACCGGCGGCGACTCGGTGAAGACGAACGTCGAGTTCGTGAAGAACAACGCGCTCATGGCGGCCCAGATCGCGCGCGAGCTGAGCATCCTCGACAGCCCCGACGGCAAGCGCCCGTTCCCACCGCCGGCAAGGCCGCCGGCACGGCCGCCCCTGCACATCGACGAGCTCAAGGCCGCCGCGGGCAGCATCCACATGCCCACCCAGCTCACGCCGCAGCGCCCGGCCCAGGAGACGCTGGCGCCGGCCAAGCGCACGAAGTCCGACGTGGTGGTGATTGGCGCGCTTAGCCAGGACCTCACCTGCACCCTCAGCGTGGAAAACATCTCGGTGTCCAGCTACCCGGGCCAGGTCTCCACGTCGCTCGGCGGCACCGCCCACAACGTTGCGCTGGCGGCGGCCTACAGCGGCTCGGACACGCGCCTGGTGTCGTGCGTTGGCGCGCGAGAGAAGGAGGACCTGCTCAGCATGGTGTCGCCGGTACTGGATGTGAGCGGCGTGCGCGTCTCGGACAAGGACCGCACGCCGCGGTACGTGGCCATGAACGACGCCAAGGGCGAGTTGATTGTCGCGTGCGCCGACATGGACGCCGTCGCAAAGCTCGACTCGTCGTACATCGAGAACCAGATCCGGTGGGCGCGGCCCAAGGTCGTGGTGCTCGACGGCAACCTCGGCACCGAGCAAACAGAAACGGTTCTGGGCGCCAAGCAGCTGGTGGAAAGCGACGTCCAGGTGGTGTTCGAGCCCACGAGCGTGCCCAAGGCCGCGAAGATGGCCGAGCAGAAACACCTCCAGGTGTTCCCCAACCCGTCGATCGACATTGCCACGCCAAACTACCTGGAGCTGATGAGCATGTACGAGGAGTTCTCGTTCCGCGACCGGTTTGACCTCGACCACTGGTTCCCGATCATCGACCGGCTGCCGATGAGCGACGCGCCAACCCGCATGAAGCTCGACATCTTCACGCGCTCGCACCCGGCCCTCGGCGACGTCATCCAGTCCGGCCTCATCCAGGCCGGCATCCAGCTCCTGCCCTACATCCCGAACCTGTTTGTGACCATGGGCGCCAACGGCGTGCTGTCGTTCCAGCTCATCGAGGGGCTCCGCGACCGCACAGGCGGCGTCAAGGACGGCCCCAACTCGGTGTACCTGATGGACCGCAAGCGCGAGTTCGGCGTGCTGATCCACCACTTCCCGGTGACCAGCGAGGTGTCCGACGACAAGGCCAAGAGCGTCAGCGGCATTGGCGACACGTTCTGCGGCGCGCTGGTGTCGCTGCTGGCAAGGGACCGCATGTGGCTCAAGGACGACGGGCCGCGCAAGAAGCAGGCGGTCGAGCTCGCGATGGAGGCGGCCTCGCTCTCGCTCCAGACCTACCAAACCGTCAACAGCGACATTGCCGACCTGTTTGTGGCCAGCGCTTGACCGCCGCTGCGGATTTTAATGACCATGAATGAACATAACACATATATAAATATAGATGCCACAACCTAACGACCTCGCCTAGTTGTGAGAGGGCTGCCTCACGCATTCGCTGCTACCGCCAGGGCAGACAGGCCTTGCATGGTCTTCTCCTTCAGCGTCGGGCTGCTGGGCTTGTTGCCGGCAAGGTACTGGAGGAAAAAGAGACGCCCCACGTACGGATCGCTCGGCGACCCCAGCAGCTCTCGCGTCTCGTCGCTGTCGCCGTACCACGCCGAGAGCCCGCCGGACGCCTCGCGCGTGAACGTGATGACCTCGCCCTTGTGAAGGTTCTGGCGGCGGCTGAATGTCCGGCGCAGCTCGTTTATTCCCGCGCCAAACTCGGGCGACTGCAGCGCCTTCGCCTCGGGCCGGCTCGTGATGTTCTTGATGAATCCGTCGCGCAGGTGGCCAAACCCGGTATTGCGCACAGGCACAATGCGCACGGCAAACCGGATGTTGGACCGGAGCAGATCATCAACGATGTTGCTCCCCTTCACGGGGTCGCTCAGCGTGTCAACCCACGTCTGAACGTTGTTCGGCTCGACCGCGGTCTTCGCGAGCACCTGGCGAGCTGCGTGCAGATCGTCCGACGCAATATACATACCAACAGCATACACGTGGAAGTTCAGAAACGTCACCGTGCGCACGCCCGTGCCGAGCGCTTGGTAGAGCTGCTTGTTCACAACAATGGTTGCCGGAAACGGATCGATGTCTGTTGGGGGCTGGAGGTCCACGTACTCTGATATGTTGGGCGGCGACTCGCTGGCAACCCGTTTTTTGTAGTGCCGCTCATAGATCCCCCACGCAAACCCGCTAAAAAGCCCGAAGCCGAGGCCAACTGCAAACCGGTTCCTGACGATCGAGCGCGGCGAAGCGTCCGATTTGTGTACAAGACCGCTTGCTTGGCGGCGGGTGATCCAGGGCGTCCTGAGGCCTTTGACCGCTTTCAATGCTTGAAATCTTCTCATGGTGATCGTTGTGTGGGCAAAGGAACACCCCTTATAAAACTGACGGTGAGCGGTATAAGGCATCTGAACGGTCATGGGTACGGGTTTCAGCCGAACACGACCGCTTCCACCCCACACCCAGCATCCCCGCTGCCAAATAGGAGCGCCGCTTGAGTAAGACGCCCCACGCAACCTTGCCCCGCCTGCCCGGACCAGGCGGCCGCTGGTGGCGTATCGGCATCTGTCAGCGACAGTGGAGCACGCGAGGCACGCCGGGTACCGCCATTGATAGTGCCCAGTTTAATCATCACTAGACCTTGCTTGCGGTGCTCCAAGGCCTCGTTGCGCTAAGCTTACCCCACTCTTTTCCTAGTGGTATCCTCTTGCTGCTGCCTAGTCAGAGTCACGCATTGTCACACAACCCCACCATCCGCAGTTCACCAAAGCGACTTTAGGCGACTGCGCGCAAGCAATGCGAGATGGAAATTATTCTTATAATAAATTAATAGCCACTCATAAATAGATACATTTGCTGGCGATCTAAATGCTTTCAGAGTCTTCCTTAACGCGCTTCCGCCCGCTTTCCTCGTCGGTATCCTGATCCTTCACGGCCCGGTTCTTCCGCTTTAAGGACTTCCCTGCAGCCCCGTCTGCCTCCTTTATGATAATGTTCAGCAGCGAGGTGCACCGCCGTGCAAGCTCGGCACTGGTTCGCGACATGAAATACCAGTCAAAGTCAAATAGCCCGCTCGACCGGATCTTTTCTCGGATGTGTTCATGTAGATTGTCTCGGTCGAGGCCCAGCGTGAACATTTGATAAACCAGAAATCGGTCGTTTGCTTCAGAAAACCGGTGCCGCGATGAAGATCCGCCGCTTGGCTGCGACACGCTCATGGTGGACAGCGGCGTGCGACATGATTGAACCTTCGCGCGCAACAGCTCGCTCTGCAAGCTCTGCTTCCTGGCCCGCGTTTCACCCGCCTCGAGCTGGTTCATGTACCTCTCGTGGTCGGCAATCTCGTGGTACCGCTCAAAAAACACTTTGTGGTACCGTTTGACCTCGGCGGGATCCTTCTCGAGCCACTGCTTCGACATCAGCTCCAACTTCTCGTCGGTAATGTTGTACTTCCCGCCGTAGCGGATGGCAAGGTTCAAAAAGTGGTAGAAGTCGCGCTTTGAAAACCCTGGGAAGCCCTCGGCAATCAATGCCTCTTTACGGTCCAGCTCTTCATCAGTGAGCGGCCGCGCATTCTCAATCTCGTCGTTGCGGAGCTCGCTCTCATCCTCCTCGTCGCTGCTGTAGTCCTCTGTACTGAGTCGTATGCCCGCTTGTTTGCGGTACCATGCGAGCTCCTTGGCCTGCAGCTCTTGCAGCTCTTTCGGGAAGAATTGGAAGTCGTGTAAGGGCAACTGCTTCGGCGCCCGCAGCGTGCCGGACTTACTCCCGCGCCCGTTGTCGGTCTCACTGTCCTGCTCACCGTGGCCAAAGAAGTCCTCGTTGAAGGTCGTGTCCTTCCTAGCACGCCGGTGGTGGTGATGCCTCATATCGTCCTCAGCGACCGTTTTCGGCATGCGGTTGATAATCTGCCCCGTAGGCGGCTTATCAAACGTAAACTTCTTCAGCTCATCCAAGCCAAGACCCGAGTACTTGTCGTTGAGCTCCTTTGTACGCTTCTCACCGCTGTTGATGAGCTCCTCAATCGACATTTCTGCAGCCATGGTGCCTTTCTTCTGATCAAACACCTCTTGGGCGCCATGGCGAATCATGTTGGCAAGCTCCTCTTTCGATGCAGCAGCCTTGGCCTTGTCTTGCGCGCTGTTGCGTCCCGAACCGCTTTGCTGGATTACGAGCTGGTCAAGCCGCAGCTTGTGGGCTGCCCGCTCCAACACCTTCTCTTCAATCGCATGCTCTACAATGAACCGGTAAACGTATACCTGTTTGGTCTGGCCAATACGGTGGGCGCGATCCATCGCCTGCAAATCAGCCTGTGGATTCCAGTCCGAGTCGTAGATGATGACTTGGTCAGCGGTGGTTAAGTTGATGCCCAAGCCGCCTGCCCGCGTAGTTAACAGAAACAGAAACTTATCGCTGCCTGGCCGGTTAAACTCATCAATGGCGCTAATTCGGTCTTCGTGAACCGTCGAGCCGTCAATGCGGCAGTACTCGTAGTCCCTCAGCGCACAGTAGTCTTCGAGAATGTCCAGCATCCGACCCATCTGCGAGAATATCAGCACGCGGGACCCTTGGGCTTTGAGGCGGGCTAGCAGCTTATCCAAAAAGAACATCTTGCTGCTGTTGTAGACAATATGCTCATCGGTGGTGAAGGGCGGCCCCGGCTCGGCACCGTCGAATAAATAGGGGTGGTTGCAGCACTTGCGCAGTTGCATCACAACGTTGAGAAGCCGCATCTTACCCTCTTTCATACCGCCTGACTTTGTAGTGTTGTTTACGGCGTCAATGTCTTTCTCAAGAAGCCGCTGGTACCACTCGAGCTGCATGTCGGTCATGCCCACGTAGAGATTGATTTCTTTTTTGGGTAGAAGCGTGTGCTCCACATCCCGCTTCACACGGCGCATTAGAAACGGGCTCAGCAACGAGCGCAGCTGTTCAATGACCTTGTCTTGCCCGCTCTCATCGCCCTGCGTGAACCATTCATCAAACACCTCGGCATCCCCGAACACATCGGGAAGCAGAAAGTTCAACAGAGCCCACAGTTCGTGTAGGTTGTTCTGCAGAGGCGTGCCGGTAATGAGCAGACGATGGCGCGAGAACAACACGCGCATGATTTTCGACAGGATGGACTCCTCATTTTTTATACGGTGGGCCTCGTCGACGATCACGTACTGCCACGCGATCTTCTGCAGCGCATTTTTCTCCCGGATTACGAGCTCGAACGACGTGACACACACGTCAAACTTGCACGCAAGCAGGCGGCTCTTGATCAGGCCCGCCCGCTCGTACTTGTCGCCGGTGAGAACAAGGACATCGACCTCGGGCGTCCATTTCGCGAACTCGCGCGCCCAGTTCTGGATCGTGGATTTCGGCACTATCACTAAATGCGGCCCATTGATGCCCTGGATGTGGCGGAGGTATCCAAGAAACGAAATACACTGGAACGTCTTGCCAAGGCCCATTTCGTCGGCCAGAATGCCATTGATGTTGTTCAAAAACAGCGACACAAGCCAGTTCAGCCCATCGATTTGGTACTGGCGCAGCGTACCTTGCACGAATCCAGGGCTCTCCGTGAACACGCTAATTGGTTCCTCTTCCTCTGGCTCCTCAAGATACTCTTCCAACTCGCCGAGTTCCACGCCGCGCGTCGGACGCGCGTGACGGCCGCGGCCCCGGCCTCGGCCTCGCAGCCTCGGTGAGCCACGCCCTGACGTTTGGGCTCGCGCCGCCTTGGCATTTTCGAGCGATGCCTCCTCGAGGATGGCATTGAACTCGCTATCCTTCTTTGCGCGGTAATCTACAAACCGGCGAAACAGGTCTCCGAGACTCAGCAGATACCTGAACCGCGAAATCGCCTCGGTGCGTCGGTAAGCTTTGATGTCAAGATTCTTCACAAGGTATTCAGCAGTGCGGGGGTCCGGGGAGCTCAGCGCACGCGAGCGGCCGGATCTCCCGTTTGCTTTGGGCGTTGCAGAGCCTTTTTCTTCACTGTCGTCGTCGTCCTCCTCCTCTTCATCTGAGTCGTCCTCTTGTGAATCCTCTTCCGATCCTGAGTTCGAGTCGGCGCCGTCGTCATCGTTATCGTCTTCATCGTCATGTGCGGCATCTTTCTTCGCGATTTTTTCGTCGGTCTCAGCTTCTTCTTCAGCTTCTTCTTCGCTCTCCTCCTCGCTCTCCTCCGCGCTCTCCTCCGCGCTCTCTCCTGTACTCTCCTCGGCACTTTCCTCTTCGTCAGCGTCAGCGTCAGGCTCGCTAGCCGAGCTGTTGACGGTTTCGCTTCCAGTGGAGTCGTTCGGCTGTTCGTCGTCAGACGAGTGCACGGCCTTGGCTGTGGAGGCGCGGGCTGTACGTAGGCTGCGTGTCGATGTGGTTGCGCGAGAGTCTTCGCTCCGCGTTGTGCTGCCGCGAGCCACGCGCCCGCGGCGCGATCGCGTCTGCCCAGCAGTAGGCTCGTCGGAGTCGCCGTCGCTGGACGTCATGGAGTCTGGTGCAGCGCTTTTCGAGTTTCCGTTGCGCAATATTCTCGAGCGTGCCCGGCGGGACGGCGGGGTGCTGGTGCGCCGGCGGCCAGCTTGATTGCGCGACCCCTGCCCCACGCGTGCCATTGATTTTCTATATGCACGGGGTCTCGAGAGTGCCTTAGAGCCGTCAGGCCAGCAGAAGACGTTTTTTTGCTCGAAGGTCGGCGATGTGCGGAAGAGGCGCCGCCGGGGGCGTATGTAATATTGCCTGTCACAGCGATCATTCTGCTGGGTGGGTTCTATATTGATGCGATGCAGCCCGCTCGTGCCCTACCCGTACCCTAATTGTCGACAGAAAACTCTCACCAGCGAGAACTTGCCTGCAGCGCATAACCATCGCGCGCCACAAGGGCGCGATTGCTCCGGATCCAAAATGCCCGCTTGAACGAGCTTTGCCGAATGAGAGCACGCCAAGTTTGTCGTAACCCTTTGATGGTTAGACTTAATATATATTTATTGTGCAGGGACCCCTGGACGTCATCTACTCCCCACCTCAATCATCTATCAGTGCCTGACGCAAGATAGCACTGGCAGGTAAACACGCAGCCATCACACACGCAATCGCAGGCGTCAAATTGCGGGCTTGCCGTATGCTCCACAATATCAAAAGACTCCGCAGACTATCGATCGACTCGATACCCCGGGCTTACACTTTTTTCCATGACGCGGCTCAGGCATACCCGCTCTGCGTATCGATTTTTCTGAACCGACGCAGCCCCTGCCCACCGAGGCTTAGGGTAAGAGTCAGTCCCGACTATGAACCGGTTGGACGACTACACAGTGGGCGAATTATTGAGTTCGTGCGCGTGGCACCCATGACTCGCTATGGAATTGCTCAAATAGTATATTTGGCTAGGTTTAATCAAAGTCTCGGGGTTTCAAGTGCCCTTAAATCCAGCTTTCACCGCCTGCCAATGGCCATACAGCTCTGTCTGAATCAGCACGAAGGCCGGCTGGGGGAGCCCCTCGGGTTTGCACGCCCATCGGTTTTTTTCCCTGGCCTAGCCGCAAGCAGCGGCCGTCAGCGCGCCCGCGTCACGTCCGGGTCGTGGAGCATGAGGGCCGTGGCAGCGTGAAATGGCGCACACAAATGGTAGTCAGATAATCAGGGATGACTTCACGTGCATGCAATTAAGCAGCAACCAGCCATTCGCGCGAGCGCTAACCACGCCTCGGTGGACTGCCTTAGTGGGTTAGCTGTCCTAATCCAAACAATTACTTATAGCAACCAATGGCCTCGCTACCACCGCAGGAATGCTGTACGCAGCGCGTTATTCATGAGGGAACCGCCAAAGGTAGCCTTATAGACATTGACGGGACCAAGGCCTACGTTTCTGGCGATAAGAGCGCGGGCAAAGTGATCCTGTTCATTACCGACATTTATGGCGCCGAGTTCATCAACGCGCAGCTTCTTGCGGACACGTTCGCTCAACAGGGCTATTTTGTTGTTGTGCCCGATCTGTTCAACGGCGATGCAGTCGACCGCCCCGGCGTGGACTTGAAGGAGTGGCTGTCGAGGCACGGGGTTGCCGAGACGCAGCCGAACGTCGACAAGAGCCTTGCGTGGATCAAACACGAGGTGCAGCCGAAGTTTCTCGGCACGGTGGGGTACTGTTTTGGAGCGAAGTACGTCATTCGGATGCTGGGCGACCCCGCGAGCGGTGTTGACGCCGGGGCGACGGCCCACCCGTCGTTTGTCACAATTGACGAGGTGACGGCGATCAAGAAGCCGCTGCTCATCTGCGGCGCCGAGGAGGACTCGCGGTTCACGCCTGAGTTGCGTGCCCAGACCGAGGAGAAGCTGAAGGAGATCAAGGCGAAGTACTTTGTGACTCTGTTCTCCGGCGTTGCGCACGGGTTTGCGGTGCGCGGCGACGTCTCGGATCCGTGGATCAAGGTTGCGAAGGAGAAGGCGTTCAGCGACATGGTGTGGTGGTTCTCCCTCTTCCAGTCCTAACAGCTAGCAAATATTTAGACCGTATTCTACGTATCACAAGTATGAATCCGCTCCATTTTTGGGCTCAATCTGTCTTCGGTGCTGCGCTCAGATAAACGGCATACATGGCGTGCACGGCGCTGGCGCTGGCATATATAGCGCTGGTGGGCTCCCCCTGACTAACGTACGTACCGATAACGTTGTGTGTGTGCCATGTTCAAGCCGCTCCAGATTTTGGGTATACTGGCCCTGCTGCACGCGGCGTACTCGACGTACGAGTGGGTGCGGCTGCACAAGCTGCTGGGCGACGCACCAGCGGTGCGCGTGCCGGGCGACGTTGCGGTGGAAGCGGCGGTCGGGCTTGTGTTTCTAGCGCTGTCGACCGTTACCAACGGGGTTGCCGCTATGGTTCCCGAGCAGCTCTCCCGGAGCAATGCCGTCAAAACGATGGAGAGCGAGGAGCCATACGCGTATCTCGAGACGCGGCCGAACTTCCAGGACCTGGTTGCACGGCGCAAAGAGTACCTTGCGTGGAGGCGAGAGCAGTCTGCTGAGCAGCCTGCTGGGCAGCCTGCTGCGAACTGAGCAGCTTAATTAACCCTCTATCAAAATTTAATTACCTTGGTTGAAGTTGGGCCAGCGGGCGTGCAAGCTGGCGGCCTTGTCTGCTATGGCCATTTTGTAGTAATAGAGCGCCGATTACGTGGGCGAACCGCAGGCGAAATTTCACTCTATCGGCAACATGATTGCCAAGCGCAGCTCGGAGCAGAGTGTTGCACAGAAGGTGTTTGTGCGCTCGACGCGCGCCGGCGGCGCCATTAAAGTATTTCGCGAGCAGTACTTGCGCGAGGACATTCCCTGCGGCTCGCGCGCATGCACGGTGTGCGCGTCCAAGGCGGTGCCCGATTTCAGGGGCAACATCACGCCGCCGGTGCTGGCCGACAAGCCGCCGGCCACGAGCGCGCGTGGTCCACACTACGTAGTGGTCGACACTAACGTGTGTCTCAAGGCGATTGACTTGCTCGAGCACCCCGACGCTTTTGAGGACGTGATTGTGCCGCACACCGTGCTGGAGGAGGTCCGCAACCGCTCGGTGCCGGTGTACACCCGGTTGCGGGCGCTCACGACGACCAGCGGCTATGCCGTGAAGCGCTTCTACGTGATCCACAACACCTTCAGCCGCGACACGTTTGTGGAGCGCGGCAAGGGCGAGACCGTGAACGACTACAACGACCGCGGTATTCGCCGCGTGGCCGAGTGGTACAACCAGCACCTACCAAGTGTGCAGACCGTGCTGGTCACGAACGACCGGTTGAATGCCAAGACCGCCAAAGCCGAGAAGATCCCTGTTGCCACCTTGGCCGACTACATTGCCGAGCTCGGCAAGCCGCAGCTGCTGGACCTCATTCCCAGCCAGGAAGACGACATTGATGCTGAGGACCACACTGGTGGGCGCCAGACCCGGCAAAACGTCTACCCGGACTACCTCAGCACATCCAAGGTGCTCGGCGGGCTGCAGGCAGGCACGCTGCACCAGGGCAAGCTGGCGGTCTCGCGGTACAACTACCTCGAAGCTAGCGTCAACCTTCCTGGGTTCACGAAGCCGCTGCTGGTGATCGGCCGCGAGGCCATGAACCGCGCGTTCGACGGCGACAAAGTGGTTGTCGAGCTGCTCCCCAAGCGGCAGTGGCGGCGGCCGCTGGTCGAGCTGGCCGATGAGACCGAGCAGCCTGAGGGCGGCGACGATGACGACGCGGTCGAGGCGATCACCACCGAGAAGGAGCGCCTGCTGCTGGCGGCCGATGCGAAGCTTGCGCAGCAGCAGCACAGCGAAAACCCCGACGGGGTTGCTGAGCAGTTCCAGCCCACATGCCGGGTGGTGGCTGTGCTCAAGCGCAACTGGCGCTTTTACGTCGGCAGCATTGTTGCCGACTCGCTGGGCCCTGCCGGCGCGAGGGACACCGGCGCGCTGCGCAGCGTGCTTGTAAAGCTGCTTGACAAGCGAATTCCCCGGATCCGCATCAGGACCCGGCGGCCGCATGAGCTGGCGGGCCAGCGCATTGTGGTGGCCGTCGACTCCTGGCCCGTGTGGTCGCGGTCGCCCGAGGGCCACTTCGTCCGCGCGCTGGGCGAGATCGAGAGCCACCAGGCCGAGACCGAGGCGATTCTCCTCGAGTACGACATCGAGTTCCGGCCATTCCCCCAAGCGGCAATGGACTGCCTGCCCCGGGAGGGCGAGAACTGGCGCCCCGAAGAAAACGCTCGGGGGCGCCGCGACCTCCGGCACCTCAACGTCTGCTCCATCGACCCGCCTAAGTGCCAGGACATCGACGACGCCCTGCATGCCCACGTCTTGCCGAACGGCAACTACAGCGTCGGCGTCCATATCGCCGATGTCACCCACTTCGTCAAGCCTGACACGCCGCTCGACCGCGAGGGAAGCCTGCGGGCGACCTCAACCTACCTTGTTGACCGCCGTATTGATATGCTTCCCGCCCTTCTAGGCACAAACCTGTGCTCACTGCGGTCGGACGTCGAGCGGTACGCGTTCAGCGTGCTGTGGGAGATGACCCCCGACGGCAAAATCGAGTCGGTTGAGTTCACAAAGTCGATCATCAAGTCGAAGCAGGCATTCGAGTACGAAGAGGCCCAGGCCAAGATCGACGACGTGAACCAGCAGGACGAGCTTGCCAAGAGCATGCGTATCCTCCTCGACCTCTCCAAGATTCTCAAGCGCAAGCGCATGGAGGCCGGCGCTCTCAACCTCGCGTCGCCCGAAGTCAAGGTCATCACCGGCAACGAGCTCGACGACCCGTCAAGCGTTGAGATCAAGAAGCCGGTCGCCACAAACTCGCTGGTCGAGGAGTTCATGCTGCTTGCCAACATCTCCGTGGCACGCAAGATCCAGGAGTTCTCGCCGCAGACCGCCATGCTGCGCCGCCACGCTGCGCCGCCGGCAACAAACTTCGATATTCTCAACGACCAGCTCCGCCTGCGCGGATTCAATACCATCAATCTCGAGTCGTCCAAGACGGTTGCCGACAGCCTGGACCGCATCGAAGACCCCCAGGACCCGTTCATCAACACTCTCGTTCGTATAATGGCCACACGGTGCATGATGTCGGCTGAGTACTTCCCCGCTGGCGACTTCAGCTACCCGGAGTTCAGGCACTATGGCCTGGCCACCGACATATACACGCATTTCACGTCGCCGATCCGCCGCTACGCCGATGTGGTGGTTCACCGCCAGCTCGCCGCTGCCATCGAGTACGAGGCGCTTCCCCCGAGCCACTATCTGAAGAACAACCTTGATGCCATCACCGATAACATCAACGTTAGGCACCGCAATGCGCAGCTGGCAGGGCGGGCGTCGATTGAGTACTACGTGGGTCAGATGCTGAAGAAGAACCAGAACTCGCAGACGCTCGAGGGCTACATCGTCAAGGTATTTTCAAACGGCATTGGCGTGATTGTGCCAAGGTATGGACTCGAGAGCGTTGTGCACCTCGAGGATATCTGTAATAGGCCAGAGGTGGACGCCCAGTTTGACGAGGACAAGTATACGCTCCATGTCGTCACAAAAGACGGCGTCCAGCACGCGTTCGCTGTGTTCGACAAGGTCAATGTAACAGTTGAAAGTGTGAAGAACGAGTCGACTGGCAAGCGCTCTGTTCGCATGACTCTTCAGTAGTATTTTATTCAGTACATAGTTTAATGCTTCGCAACAACGCCGGCCTCGCCGGCCTGCTTGAGGATATGCTTCTTGTAGTCGTCAATGGTCCCGGGCGACTTGTATACGCGGCCCCCGTCACAAACCATGATGTCCCTGCACACGCGGTTGATAGTCACAACATCGTGCGAGACCATGAGAATGCCGCCCTTGAAACGCTGCAGCGCATCGGCCAGGGCATCGAGGGCGGCGATATCAAGGTGGTTAGAAGGCTCATCGAGAATGAGAATATGAGGGTCCGAGAGCCCCAGCGCGGCGAACGCGACCCTCGATTTCTGACCTCCCGACAGCACGCCGAGCTTGCGCAGGCCGAGCGGACCCGTGATTCCAAACGCACCCAGCAGGCGACGGTAGTCCTCCTCGGACTTTCCGGGCTTGACAGTTGCCATCCACTCGACAGCACTAAGGCTCAGGTCCATGCCGTCGACATGGTGCTGGGCAAAGTACCCCACGCGCAAGCGCGAGTGCCTCGAGACGTGGCCGACCTGCGGCGTGAGCGTACCAAGCAGCACCTTGAGAAGAGTTGTCTTGCCGGACCCGTTGCCGCCAACCAGAGCGATGCGAGAGTCCATGTCCACCGAGATGTCGACGTCCTCCAAAATCATGCGGCCCTCGCCGTACCCGAACGAGGCGCCGGAGACCTGGAGCACCGGCGGCGAGACGCGCTCGGGCTCGGGGAACGAGAACGAGAAGCCGGCCTCTTCCTGGGGCTCCTCGAGCTGCGGCAGCTTCTCGAGCTTCTTGATCCGCGATTGGGCCTCGGAGCTCTTGGCCGCGTTGTACCTAAATTTGTCGATGAAGGTCTGGAGATGTTTGCGGTACGCCATTTGGTTCTCGTACTCGCGCCTTGCGTTCTTGAACCGCTCCTCCTTGGTGGCGTAGAACTCGTCGAAGTTGGCGCCGCGGTAGTAGTCGAGCCGCTCGCTGTGCTGGTGGATGATATCGGTGGCGACCTCGTTGAGGAAGGCACGGTCGTGCGACACCACCAGAACCGTGGACGGGTATGTGAGCAGGTAGTTTGAGAGGAAGGTGATCGACGGCAGATCCAGCATATTTGAGGGCTCGTCGAGCATTAGCAGGTCCGGCTTGCAGAACAGCGCGCGGGCCAGCGAGATGCGCATGCGCCAGCCACCACTGAACGTGTTCGTGGCGCGGAGCTGCGAGTCGGGCGAGAAGCCCAGGCCGCTGAGAATCTCGGCCGCGCGGGACTCGGCCTTGTCGCTCTCCATGTCGCTGAGCTTCTCGTAGATCCCGTTGAGGTTGGTGTTGAGGTCGTCGGCCTCCTGCTCGAGCTGTGTTTGCACCGCCTCGGTTGCGTCGGCCTGCTCTTCGGCTATCACGCCGAGTCGGTCGGTGATGCGTTGCTGGTCCTGAAGGAGGATTTTGCGCCAGACATCGGCGTCGAGGACCGTTTTAAGCACGCTGAGCTCGTCGCCTTTGACCTCCTGCTCAACGTAGAGCACAGTGATGTGCTTCGGCACTGGCAGCTCGCGGCGGCTGAGGGCGCGGAGCAGCGTCGACTTGCCAATACCGTTTGTGCCGACCAGGCCGTAGCGGTGGCCGTAGCTGAGGGTGAGCGACGTATCGGCAAGAATGCGGGTGCCCTGGCCCACGTAGAGATCGAAGTTGTCGAGCTTGACGTCCTTGGTTTTGCCCTCGCTGGGGCCCATTTCCAGTGGGTTGACGGTGAGGAAGAACTCGTCGTAGTTAGAGTCGTCGTTTTCGGCAAGGAGCTTGGACTGCTCGTACTTGAGCTCCTTCATGAACCCGATATTCTCGCGCTTGGCCAGCTTTGCAGCGATCTTCTTTTCCTGCTTGGCCAGCTTCTTGCGGTCGACGCGGCTCTCCTGGCGGCCCTTGGCACCGCTGAGCAGATCGAGGTCCATTTTCTCGCCGTCGCGGAGATCGAACTTCGCGGCGTTGTTCTTCTGGGCGTTGAGCAGCGTGTCGTGGTCGAGCTTGCGCTGCGCAGCGTTGCCGAATGTGCGGTTCACGTTTTTTTCGTAGACCTCGAGCAGCGACGCCCGCAGAGTCTCGCGCAGATCCCCGACCTTGCGGGCCTCCCCGCCGGCGCTCTTCAGCAGTTTGCACACAAAATCAAGGTCGGCGTCCACGTCCAGCGTCTGTGCCGTGTCCGGCTGCGACGCATTCTCCTCGATGTTCTCGACGTAGCCTACCGCGTACCGGGTCACGACGTCATCAATTGTCGGGACGGCCTTGCGGAGCTCGGCATAGTAGGACATTCCCGAGTGATCCTGCTCACCCAGCTTTTGCAACCTTGGTGGTTCGTCGCTGTGCTCGGCGGTTGACGATTTTCAGGCCGGCAGCGTCACGTGTGGGCTGGCTCAACCACCAAATAACTCGGCAAGCAGGCAAGCCGGCAAGCTGTTCGTGGTAGTCGGTTGAGCGCTGGGTGAGTATGAGCTGGGACGCCGGCATGCGGACGGTCCTGTTCAAGGCCATCTGCGCCCACGCCCCGGTCGGGGACGCCAAGGACGAGAACCTGCTGCGGATCCGCGACGTTGTCAACAAGAATGTCAAGCGGTTTCACAAGAAGTACTCGCTGAACGACGTGCGCCACGAGCTGAGCAGATGGTATGATCTGGACGCCTCTGCGCCGGTCGCGAAACAGCATACGCGGCCTACAAAGCGCCGGCGCACCGAGTCTGCGACGCCCGAACCGGAGGACCGGCGGAGAGCACAGACGCCCGAGCCAGCACGCGAGCCAGCACGCGAGCCAGTTCATTCTCCCGGGAGAGAGACCGAGCACCAGGGTTCCGGGCCCAAACAAGGGGCGGACGGCGACGAGAAAGGTGACGACGAGAAAGGTGACGACGAGAAAGGCGACGACGAGAAAGGCGACGACAGCAAAGGGCGGCCGCGGCGCGCCGCGCGTACTCAAACGGCGCGTGCCCAGCGCGCCAGCACGCGAGCCCGTGTTTCGCGGAAGCAAGGATCGCAGGAGCCTGCGCCGACCCCGCGCGAAGAACAGGCCGAGCCGGAGCCCGCGCAGGAAGCCGAGCCGGCGGCCGGCCCCGAAGCGCCGTCGGACTCTGACGAGCCGGCTAAAGACGAGCTGGTTTCGCCGGCGCCAGTGAAGGAGGAGCCAAAGCGAGCAGGCGGCCGGCGCGCGGCATCGATCAAGGCGGCTCGGGCAATCGAGGACGACCGCAGCGAGAGCGAGAGCGAGGCCAAGCCCAAAGCCAGGCGAAAAGAGAAGGCTGAGCCCAGGTCGGAGCCCAGGTCGGAGCCCAAGCAAGAGCACAAGCCAGAGCCCAAGCCAGAGCCGAAACCAGAGGAGGAAGGGTCTAATGAGGAAGCCGACGAAGAGCCCGGGGCTAAGCGCCGCCGGCCGGCGCGCAAACCGGCAGCCCGCAAGCAGAAGTCGCCGGCGCAAGCGGCCCCCGCAGCCGCGGGCCGGCGCACAAAGAAGCAGGGCAGCGAGGACCACTTGAGCCCGGCCCCCGAGCCTGACGCGGGCGATGAGGAGAAGGCCCCGCCGGCGAAGGCGCGCAAAACTGCGGTGCCAGCGCGCGCGCGCGCTGCATCTAATAAGAAGGCGCCAAGTGCCGCTGCGGCCGCGGCAGCCGCGGCAGCCACCGCCGCCGCCGCGAAGAAAAAGGCCCCGCCGCGCCGAAAGCGGTAGCCGTTGTATTATATAGTGTTAATTAGTTTATTTATTGCGATTGAGGCCCCCAGAATGCTTGGCCAGGCCCGCGCCGTTGGCTAGCGGTCCAATGTGTAGGGAACCCTAGCTCTTGTCCCCACAATCTCGCATGTAAACAAACTTAGTCACCATCCAACCGCCGAGCCAAAACAAGTCCCGCGAAGCTAGAACTGGCGTGCCAGCAAGAGATGTGCGCGCACGTAAAACACGACAGCTGGTCGTCCTTGTCGAGCGTGGAGTCTCTCGCCAACCTTACTGTTCAGACTCCGCCCCCGTCGAAGGGATGCGATGGTGCCGCCAGCGCCGGCACCGGCTTCCGAAGATTGAGCGCGCGCACGGCCACGAATCTCGCGAGACCGGAGCCCGCGGGCCCCTACTTCAGCGAAAGGCCGCACCGCCTGCCACTGGATAAAGACATCAAGGCCGAGACGCGCTTCCGCTATGCCCCATCGGACCGCGCGGTTTGGCGCCCCGTGATTGAGCAGCTGTCGCAGCGGATCAACGACCAGCAGCACGAGCTGTGGGAGGTCCAGCACAAGCTGCGCGACGAGGCCCGCCACAGCGCCGAATTGGCCCACACCGTCAAGGCCGAGCGCAAGGAGCACAAGGAAGTGGTGGCTGCGCTCAGTGCCCAGCTCGGCTTGCGGCACGACGCAGACGCACGGCTCGAGGCCGAGGCGAGGTACGACGCGGAAGCCCGGGTCGAGGCCGAGAAAAAGCACAGGGCAGAAGAGCGGCGCAGAGGGGAGCCGGCTGCTGATGACGCGGCTGCGTCGGCGCTTTCGGCGGCCCGCAATGAGTCCGAGCGCGCGTGGAAGCGGTGCGCAGAGCTCGAGACACTGAAACGCGCGGCCGAGGAGGACGCCACGCGGCAAGCCGCTGGCTCAGACGCAGAGCTCGCTGAAATGCAGGCCCAAATCGCCAAGCTGACCGTCGCGGCATCGCAGGCATCGCAGGCATCGAGCGAGCCGCTGGCAGCAGAATTGAAAGCGGAAAACGAGGGCCTGAAGGCCGAGATTGCAGGCCTCCAGTCAGCCGCATCGTCATCTACACGGCACGCGGAAACGCTGGCAGCAACAATTGAGGCGCTGCGAGCCGAGATGCATACGCTGGCGGCGAGAATCGATACCCTGCAGACCGACAATAGCGCGCTCCGCAGCGAGCTCGGTGCCAAGCCCCAGCTATTCGCTGCCGAACTGCAGCAGCGCGAAGACGATATCTGGAAGCAGGCATCGGAGCTGGCGGCCAAGCACATCAGCCTTGCTTCAAAGCAGGCCGAGGCCGAGTTGGCAAGCCTCAATGAGCGGCTCAACGCGCAGGCGGCTACCATCGCCTCGCAGAAGGAGGTCATGGCAATGGCCCACTCTCAGATGGAGTTCATGCGCACGCTGCTTGGGGACTCCATTGGCAAGATTCTCGACCAGCGCTTGGCAACCCAGATGCAGAGTGCCCGATCGGCATCGCTTGACGTTTCTGAGGCGCTGCGGCCGTCGCCAGTGAACTCTCCCGAGCCATGGGCGACATCCAAGACTGCTTCACCAGGAGCGCTACCCAAAGCTCATAGAACCCACTCGGCTCCAAACACGCACTCAACCAGTGCTCACGCGGCTCCAGGCACGCACTCAACCAGTGCTCACGCGAATAGCCCTCGCACCGCGCGTGGTCCCTCGACAAGGAAGCAGCCACCCCAGCAATTATGGCCTGAAGATCATGAGCCAGAGGCGCTCGCCCACGAGGCCACAGGTCTGCCCTTCGAGGGCATCTCTGAGCAAGACGAAATGTCAACGGACAGCTTATCAACAGTCCAGGAGGGTGAGGACCTTGGCAAGCCGTACTTCGACGCGCCAACTAAGAACCCGCTATTCCAAAGTACAGTCAACCACTCCTCGACCTTGTCGTCAACAAGCACGCCCAATTCCAGTCTTCGGCAGACCTCGCGGCCGGCGTATGCAGGCTCCGTCTTCGACGAGTTCTACAAGCAGCTGGCCTCGGGGAAAATATCCAGCGAGGAGCTGGGATATCTGGAGAGTATTTACGAAGCCCGAAACCAGATTCTTGCCGAGCGGCCGACTCTGGAGCTCGACGTTAAGAACATGCTTGCCGGCGCGAGGTCAAGCGGTGCACCCGAGCACGCCCCCATCATCTCGCGTATGATGAAGGAGCTCTCTTGATGGCGGTGGTGTGTGGAATTTTATTAAACTGACCTAGCGTCCTATATTTATTGTCCTTATATGTCGATCCTCACGGGTGCGCTACTTGGGTGGTGCTGTTAACCTTACCCCGATCAAGGTGGAGGTGGCCGAGAAAAATTACATAACAGCGCCTGAAATTTTCAGAGCTTGTTTCGGTTTCTACCATCCGATCCTATTGAGAAATGCGGCAATTGACGGAGGAGGAGACCAAGATTGTGTTTGAGAAGCTCAGCGCGTATGTCGGGCAAAATATGTCCCAACTTGTGAACCGCAGCGACGACAAGTACTGCCTGCGCATCCAAAAGGACCGCGTGTACTACGTTTCCGAAAAGATGTCGAAGTTCGCGACGTCAGTGGCGCGGCCGAACCTGCTCAGCTTGGGCACATGTCTCGGAAAATTCACAAAAACGGGCAAATTCCGGCTTCATATCACGTCGCTGCAGGTGCTGGCGCCTCTCGCCGTGAACAAGGTGTGGGTCAAGGCCAATGGCGAGATGCCCTATCTGTACGGCAACCACGTTTTGAAGGCGCACATTGGCCGGCTCTCCGAGGACATTCCCGAGCACACCGGCGTGATTGTGATGTCGATGGCTGATCTGCCGCTGGGGTTCGGCGTGAGCGCGAAGTCGACCGCCGAGGTGCGGCACGCGCAGCCGAACGCGATTGTCGTGTTCCGGCAAAGCGACGTGGGCGAGTTTCTGCGCGAGGAGGACTCGCTGTTTGCATAGGCGGCTGGTCCTGACATAATTTATTTTCATAAACCTACGGAAAACTAACTAGCTTTACTTGCGGCTCTTGCCCTTGCTCTTCTTTTTCTTGGCCTTGTTCGCCGCCGCGGATGCTGGCGCCGACGTCGGCTGTGTTCGCGGCGCCGCGTCCTTCGACGTCTCGGCGGTTCCGGTCACGGCGGCGCCCTGCGTGGCATGCGTGGCCTTCTTCTTTTTCGGCTTGTAGTCGCTGCGGTCCTGCTTCGCGAGCCAGCGCTCGGGGTTCGGCGCGCGCGCGGCGTCGAAGTCTGCCGGCAGCTTTCGCTTGCCGCTGCGCTTCTTGTTAACAACGGCGGCAGCCCGCTTCGCGTGGTAGCCCAACGCCGTCAGCGGCGCCTCGGCAGAGTCGAGCGCCTCGGCGTCGAGGTCGCGGACAAGCGCGTCTATGGAGTCGACGTTGTTGATCAGGCCCGGCGACGAGCCGTTGATGCTGAGCCCGGCCTCGCGCAGCAGCGGGTCGGCCAGGCTGCGGAAGTAGGCGGCGCCCTTTTCCGCGTCGTGCCCGGCCACCAGCGCGCCGAGGACATGT